>NMUG010007328.1:0-12131 GCA_002855965.1 Monotropa hypopitys
TTGGCATCCCCACAAAGCATAGCACACTTTTGGTGCTCTTGGCGTCAACGCCGAATCACGCCTCTTGGCTCACATACAGTTATAGATAGAAATGCACAACCAAAAGCATATATAGATGCTATCCATATTTCATGATTCGCAGGCATTTATTAATAGAAAATGCATCAACACCGAATCACATCACGAAGACTTCACATGCATTTATAGAGAGAAATGCACACCAAAGCATATATAGAAATGCTGAAGCATTAATTGAAAATGCTAATCACAACACTTAAATCACATGCATTTATTAATAAAATGCAATTAGCACAAACAAGAAAGACTTAAAGCATTAAAATTAAAGCGCTATCATGTATACCTAGTATAGCTTAAAAGCCATACCACATTTCCATAGCTCCGCAGCTGCATTAGTGGGCTAAATCCCGACTAGTCTTTCCACCTGTTCAAGCCAAATTCATTAATAATCGATAGAATAGACTTGAATCAAAATTAAAGCTGAAAAGAGCTTAACACATGAGAATTATGAATCTGAACATCTATTTTTCTTTCTGATTTCACATTAATGATTTTTATCATTAATTACACATTCTGCGCGAAAATTACACATTCTGCCCGAAATTCACTTTTACAGCGCAACCGGTGCCACTACATGCAGCGCAACCGGTTGGGCTATGACACCGATTGGACCCCAAATGAAACGCAACCGGTTGAACAACAAGTTACAGTGCAACCCCAATCGGTTGGTCAACGAGTTACAGTGCAACCCCAACCGCTTGGATCGCACCGGTTAGACTACTCTGTGAAGCGCAACCGGTTGCACATGAAATGCAACCGCACCGGTTGCGATCACTGGTTCGCGATTTCTGCCAAATCTCCATGATCAATTCTTGGTCCAAACACAACCAAATGAGAATCAATAGAGTTCTCATCAACAGGGATCGATAAACTAACATTAATCTACCTATTTCATGCATTTATCGGCCGTAATCGATCCAAAAATAACCAAACCCACCTATATGCTCAAAAATCCGAAATTCAACAAATTGTCCTGGTTAGGAGTCAAATCCGGACTCGAATCAAACAATAAAATGTTAAACTATCATAGATTAACATTATAGAATCGAGAACTACCTTCAATTTGAGTTGATTTCGAGAATTCCGGCTAAAAACCCTCATTCCTCTCCCTCTTCTCTCTCTCTGCCATTTTCCTTTTGTTCTAAGGTACAATACCAGTCCACACCATTCGGTGGACTGGGGAACAATCCAAATTCGATGAGAACAATGTTCCACCGCCAAAAATCATCCAAAACGACCCAGTTTTACTTTTCTATGCTGACATCGCAACCGGTTGGGTCACAAAACAGTGGCACCGGTTGCAGCGCAACGGGTTGCGCACGGAAACAGCGCAACCGGTTGGACTTCTGCTGTTTTGGCAGAAAACAGGGAAAACAGCAATCTTTTTACAACACTTCTCAGTCCAACCTAATGATTTCAGGTATTAAAATACTACTAAACATTTAGAATGTTCACCAAGGCATAATTAACACAAATCACTATTTAACGAGCATTTAATTAAATAAATGACGTATTTTCTAAGCCGGGTCTTACAAATTCAGTGGTGAAGGTGAACCTAAGGAAGCAGATCTTTGGCTGGTTGAGGTTCGTAAGATCCTTGACATATTGGGTATCATTGAGAGCTCCATCCGTGTGCCCATTACTACCTTTCAGTTTGTTGGAGAAGCAGATCTTTGGTGGCATTCCGTGGTGCAAGCTGGGCGATTGTCGAATTCCATTCCTCCCGAGAGTATGCCATGGGAGCAGTTCGAGTCTATATTCAATGGTCGGTATTTTTCAAACTCATATCATGCTAAGTTGAGGTTGCAGTTCGAGTAGTTGACTCAGGATGACATGACTGTCACTCAGTATGCTTCCAAGTTTCGGTCCTTGTCACGTTTTGCGCCCGAGTTAATCGATTCAGAGGATCTCTTGTGTAGAAGATTTGAGCAAGGTTTGCATCGTTCGATCCGACCGTTTGTTGTAGGGTTTCAGCTTCAGAGTTTCATTGCGTTGCGGAAAAGTGCTATAGCTGTTGAGGCTACTCTTGTTGAAGTGAAGCTGGTGCCGAAGCAAAAATCCAGTCGTCATCATCTCCATGTTAGTGCGAGTTCATCTTCATCCGAGAGTATGGGCAAGAAGCGAGGCAACGGTCAGTCTAAATCTTCGCACACTCGTTGGAAGATGAGCTATTCTTCTTCACCCCGCAATCCAGGAATTGCTTCTTCTTCTCAGCCTGTGTGTCACAGGTGTCGTCTACCGAGCCATTACTGCTCACGTTATCCTTTGTTATCTTGTTACGCATGTAGAGAAAGTGGTCATATGGCAGCAGATTGTTCCAAGTAGCTAGATCCTATGGAAGAACTTCTTGATCGGTGTTCGTTTAGGAGATGACTTGTGCTCTCTCCATAGATGTCATGTTTTTTACTTCTTTGTTGGAAATTCATGTACTTGTTATGGTTGTTGTTGAACTTCATTTGGAACTTGTCTCTCTTCCTTCTATGCTCTTGTTGGATTGTAGTATGACTTGAGTTGTACTCTCTTTGAGACACCTTGTTTAAGTCTCGTTATTTCATTTTGGATGCTTTATTTTCTTTTGGCATTGTTGGTTTGAAGAGACACAATCGTGGTCGGAAAATCTTTTCCTCTCTCTTGTGTGGTTGTTCGTTTACAATCGTACCTTGCACTTTGTGTGGTAGATCAATTGTTGGTTGTTGAATTTTGGTAATAAAGGAAATTTCAATTTCTATCTTTTCCTCGTCTTATCCATTTTGTGCAATCGTACCGTTTGTTTGTCAACCATAAGCATGAAGACGTTGGATCTCGAAGGCGATGTAGTTAGTTGACCGTGGGAAAATTGGGTACGAATGCATATTGATATTTAGACTTGGCGTGAGTTTGGTGCTATGCCATGTTGTTGGGCTTAGCACGTTCATATTTGGTGTGTGTGTGAGTATTTTTTTGATCGTGCGATGTATGTTTGACGTGCGTGGATTGATTTGAGAAGAGCTACCGGCCGGGGCATCTCAAAACAAATCACCAATGTCATACGGTCATTTCACCAGGATGTGTGTGTTCGTTGTTGTGTGTTGAGGAATATTATGATGCATACGGGTTTGGGTTGGTTACGAATGGCGAATGGATTGTAGCTTGGAGTGTTGACGTGTCCTCGGCGTATCGGTGTATCCGTGGTGTGCGTGTTATGGTGTGGATCGTGAAGCATAGCCGTACAACATCTCCTTTTATCCGTAGATGAACCGTGAGGTTTTTAATTTGTGCTTTGAGCCTTGGGGAGCGTGGTCATCCGTGTATTCATCGTTGTTCGTCATTTTCCTTCCCCTCCTCTCTCTTATCAAATTTCGAGGACGAAATTTCTTTAAGGGGTATGAGATGTAGCGACTTAGAATTGTAAACAATTTCCTAAATAAAATTATAACCGTTATCAGATCCCATGCGATGAAATTCAATGGTCCGTGGTAGTTGGGGTCTCCGGTAATGAGTTGGCATTGTATCGAGTCACCCCGTCAATGTTCTGAATGACTTCCAGGCCCATTATGGCCCATATGTTCTTTCTAAATTCAATTTTGAATCCAATGCAACTTGAATCGCGTCAATCGGAGTTCGTACGAAGAAGTTATGTCCAAAATACTCTCAAACAATCTTAGGTTCACACAACAGATTTTATATTTCGAAATGAGGTCCATCCCTCCTCAATGTATTTTAAAATAAGACCTGAGCTGCCCTCCTTTGAAGCCATATTTCGATATGGCGTCCCTCTTTCAAGCCTAGGGTTTGGAATTTCGAAATAAAGGCCAGTTGGCCTTCTCCATTCAGTCATATATCGATATACACCTTGGAGGTGTATATCGTATATATCGAAATGCCCTTTTGCAATTATCGACCCGTGAAGATTGTATATCGATATGCGTGGGATTGTATTTCGATATACTGTCCGTGTTGAGGGCTGGGCAAGGGGAGTGTATTTCGATATATGCCTTGGGCATATATCGAAATATGATGTTCGGCAGATTGAGGGGTTAGTTTGGGGGTGTTTTGGTCAAATCCTGGGGGAGTATATATATATATGTATATGTGCGTGTATTAGGGCCATTAGAGACCATTTCTGGTCTCCCTCCATCCCTCACTCCCGTAAGTCTCCTCCCCCTCTCTTTATCTCGTTTTCTCTCCCCCTTCCTCTCCTCTCTCTCACATTTTGGTCATCTTTCGTAGGGCTTTTGAGCGAACGCCCTTCACTAACATCGGAGAGGACATTGAGATCTATGCCGTGGTGGTATCGGATCGTGGCCTTGTGAAGATTCTCTCACCTAGGGTTTTCGTGGCTTCAAGCTTTCCGGTGATTTTCCGGTGGGTAAATCTCTCTCTACTCCCTTGTATGTACGTGTGTGTGTATAGGGTTTGTTTCCGTAATCTTTTCCCATCAATTTCATGCTTCATGGTTTATTGGGTTCTCCTTGTGTGAGGTGTCTAAGGATTTGTGTTGATAGGTGTCGTAGGTGATGTTAGTGCTAATTTGGGTTCATCTTAGTGGTTGTTAGATTAATTCGTGGTCATTGGAACTTACGGACCCCAAGTGTTTGATGAAAAATCTTAGTGATTCCTAAATCATGTTTTGGAAGATTTAGCCCTATTGGGTTGTCGTAGGACTTGTAGGGATGAGTGGTTGGTCGCGTTGGGTCCTTGCAATTATCGTAGGTCCCTTGATGATTTATGGACACCAAGTGTTTGATAAAACTCTCCTTAGAATTGTATGTCACATTGTGGAGGATTGGTGGGCTTAGGTTATCATAAAATTGGTATGGTTGAGTAGAGGAATGAATTTGGATTGTGAACCCCATTATTGGTCCCTTAGAGATTGCCGAGCACCTCATGCTCGATGGTTGCCCCTCGCGGTGTATTAGTTGGGAAATTGGGCTAACAATACCCGTGGGTGTGTCGAGGAGCAATTGGGCTGTCGACTTTTGGTGGCGTTGTCGCATCGTCATGTGGTTAGCCTTGGTCTCTCTTAGTGCCGTAACGGTGGATATGTGTTGATCCTATGAGGTGTTGCCCTTGATTTCGTCAAGGAGGATTGGTGATTTGAGGAACTTAATAATGAACACAATATACTTAATGAACGTCAAATATGAGGGATGAATCCCACGAGGATCACTCTCTTGTAATCATGAATCCAATACCTCAATTTCACCCAACTCAAGAAAAATGATTATGTGAGGAAAGATAGTTGTTTTTCCGTGGCATAGGGAGGATACCAACACTCGCCATGGGCGATGTCTCTTCAGGTTGGTATCTATCCGGGTTGAGGATGATTGTGGCTGCCCTCCCTGCATTATGCCTTTAGTTGTGCGTAGGGTACCAACTATCGCCGCGGGCGACGTTTCTTCTTGTTGGTACCTATCCGGGTTGAGGATGTTGTGGCTGCCCTCCCCGCGGCACGTGTGTCATTGTGCGTAGGATGCCATTCATTGCCGCGAGCGATGTTTTCCCTTGTTGGCATCTATCCGGGTTTAGGATGTTTGTTACTACCTTGCCCGCGGCACCCTTGTTTGAGTGATTGATTAATAATTGAAATCTACCCCAATTCTCCAATAAATTCCAAAGTTAATCAAGAACCGAATCCATAATATTACTTTGGTGGTCGGAGGATTTTGGTGATGGGATGGTGTTGAGATCTTGTGCTTGTTGTGTTGAGATCTTATGATGGATCTTTTGGGTCCTTCTAGTGAGTCTTGGAGTTGGTCTTGTGTCCGTGGTGACGACCGTTGTGGTTGCAGTTGGGTTTCTCGTGGTTGTGTCTTTGGTGCTTGAGGGTGAGTTGCACTTCACTGTTGGTTGTTCGTCAGAGTCTTACACAGCTTTCACTGTCGATTGCGTGTTGGTGTTGGGTTGTTTTGAGGTCGTGTTGCACTCACTTGGCTTGGGTTTCTTTTTTCTTGTTTTCCCCTTTGTGTGGACACTTAGGCACGCACCCGCAGGTACATGCTCGGTAGTATTTAGGGGTTTTTCTACTGAGCTGTTGTTTGCTCAGACCCTCCTTTCTTTCCGTTTTCCAGGACTTGTTTGCAGGGCTTGGAGTAGTGGTGGACTTGGAGTTTGGCTTGCTGCTGGACCTTTGGGAGCTTGCCATTCCTCCCTGTTGCACTTTCGTTCTTTGTACTGGTAGTGCTTTCTTTTCAGTTGTACCAGTTGTAGTAGGCCAGCCCTTGTTCGTTTCTCTTGTATCCTTTGTTCAGTTGTAGTAGCCTGTTTATGTATCTTTTCTTCCGCACTATGTATTTATTTTGTAATCTCCTTCTGTATCATATCTTTGTAATGGTTACTTCAACTGATATGTATCTGGATGACAAGTAGTTTATTCCCCATTTACTGTTTTGTAATTATTTCAAAAAAAATGATTTGAAAATTTGGGGCGTGACAGACGTTGATAGAGCAACTATGATGCGGCGCCATTTGATATGCCAACCATTCCGAAAGCCTTCATTGCATCGTAAACTTGAACTTCAATCTCACAGCTTCTTCATTTGAGCTTGAATCTCATATCCACCATGATTGTCATGACAACTCAACAACTAAGCAAAAGGTACATAGCCCGATAGACATAAAAGTCTCGGAGAAATACAAACAAAACATAAACTTTCAATGTCCCCCTTTGTTTTAAATTTCCCGGGTACAAAATACAACTACAAACCTATTGGCTAGTACAAACTACAAACTTATGACAATCATGGCGACGAGTATCACCTAAGCACCACCTGCACAAAGATTACCTGCAGCACAATATATAGCTTAACCTGCACAAAAACTTCCAGCAGCACAATATACCAAACGAAGATCAAGTGCAAGTAGCAGGAAAAGAAAGCAGTAAAGAGACAAGTATCACTAGTAACAGGTAAAACAAGAAGGCATGTGTGATACTTGGAAACAGTAAAGAAACTAGCAAGTAAAGCAGGTAGGCACACAAACAAACAAAGTAAAGCACGTGTGTGAGTATGTGAGTACTAGTAGTAAAAAAGGTCGATAACACTAATCACCTAAAATTCTCCCCCATTTTGTCACGGGAAAGAGTAAAACAGTGCAAGTAATCATCAGCTAAGAAAAGTGACAGTGCAAAAATAAAGAGTAAGCGTACTGAGTAAGCTTTATAAACATCATAAATATCACATACATATCCATCGGCCAACAAAACTAAACTGAAATCTAGTACAGACAAAAGTAAACAAGAACTATCCAAAACACAACCATCTGATCATCTGAAGAAAAACAAAATAGAAATCATCTGCAAACGTCAGCAAAATCAGCAACATCATCTGGAAAAAACAGCAACTGTGCCTCGAAACTGAAACCAGTAAAGACTCCCCCTCAGCCAAACGATCCAGTATCAGCAGCAGCATCAGCAACTCCCCCTGAGCTGTAGATCAATCACCCTCATCTGAAGACCCTGAACTCCCCTCATCATCAGCAGCAGGTGAAGGATAATCTAGTCCCAATCTGTCTTCAATACCAACCAAGCGTCGATTTATTCGGCCAAACCCAGCATGTACAATGGTAAACTGCTCCCCCTGTCAATCTAGACGAGTACCAGATGCAGCAAACTGCTCGTCCTGACAGTCCAGACGAGTACCCAATAAAGCAAACTACTCCTGTAGATAAGTCATCATAGGGTCTAAAAGTGGAGGAACGACCGGGTGTGGAGGTGCAACAGATGAGACAGACGGAGAAACATGAGGTGAAGCATGTGAGACCAGATGCCAGGGTGAAAGCTAATCCTGAGGAGGAAACAGAGGTGGATAGATAGGATTCACAGGAGGGTATAGTGGAGGAAACTCTGATACTTCTTGGCCAGGTCCAACAACCTCACCAATACGAGAAAGAGAAGCTCCGTCGGTCATACGAGATATATCACGTTTAGCAAAAGATAGAGGCTCATTAGGGATAGAAGGAACGTGATTTTTATTCAGAAAACGAGTGATAGTTGAAACAAATGGAATAACTGCGGTACCATGAGGATGGAATGAATAATTGTAAATCAACCACCACATACGTGACGCTAAATCGTAAGAAAACCCACGCCCAATAGCATATAATAAATCAGCTCTAGGGATAGACACACCATGTACATGATCTGTAGGCTCAACAATGAAGCAGACAACTTTGTTCAGAATGCGATAGTGCGGTGAAAGATGTGCATGAACAAGCGGAGTCAAACGATTTCCGATCCCATCAATAATCTCACAAATTATGCTAGCAACAGTGGGAGCAAACTCTGGCGGCAAGGGCCACTGGGGATGTGCGACAGTCGGGAGATGAAGTAAAGCACGAATAACATCGGAAGAAAACACAACCCGAACACCCCTAACAGTGGAAGTAAATGACTATAAATCAGTATTGACTGAACTCTTATTGGCAAGAAATTCAGTCACAAGTACAGGTAAACCATACTCGTGACCGGAACAAGCACCTAACCAACCACGGTGTGCAAATTGATCAGGTAGGCCGATCGAGGCAAACTAAGATAGGACAATGTTACGCTCAACCATTTTAAGCCCCTTTCCAATCAGGTATTCATACATGTCTTTTGATTGAGCATTAACGAACGAAGTGTAACGCAAACGCGTATCAGGTGGACGTTTCCATCCATGAGCATGAGAGGTTGACCCCGACATTGTTTAATAGTACGATCTAAGTATAAAGGATGATTGGAGCACTTACCCCTTGAAGAAACATGAAAGACCGGGTCTTGATATGAAGTTGGCAAGAAAACAGAGAGAACAATCGAGTGGTGGAGTTATATTTCGAATTCTGCAAAAAAATCGTTGATTCAGGTTTTATAAGCGAACAGCGCGGAGCGGCGCTGCGGTGCTATCGCCGCGATTTGTAGCGCTGAGCGGCGCCGAGGCTCTGTCGCCGCGCTTGTCAGTGTTGAGTGGCGCCGAGGCGCTACTAACGCGCGTGTTGGCGCCATGGCGCTTCTGAGGAGCTGTCGACTCCCTGAACTCGGTAAATGTACAAAAAACACATTTTTGTAACAAAATCCAAAATAAATAACTCATGATTTATTCCTCTTGTCAACCTAAATGAATAGGATTATGAAAAATACCCCAAAACAAATCATGGAAATGCTTATAACAAAAAGACCATATATTAGGGACAGAAATGACACCAATGAGTATCTGTATTTGCAATGGTTTATGCAGAATGTCATGAATTCATTTTTAATATCCAAAATATCTCCAAAAAAGATAAATATAACTCAACTTCGGACCCTTTCAGGATCAGTGTGAGCAAATCGCATAAGCGAAGTGTCAGTGACTACGTCCATCAAAGCATTCAAAAGAGAAATATCTCATTAATAAAAAAATGCACGCTTATCAACCATTTCAATCTTATTTATGACAATACCGAAATGTAAATCTTTAGAAATGTTGTTACAATGAGGAGTTGATACGGATAAGAAATATTCGGAGAACTCCCCCTCAACAAGTGAAATCATGTTAGAAATCCGTATTTGAGTTACTTTCGTTACACAGTTTTTTGGCATACAGTGTGAACAAGAACGATAATAGATCCATCAGAAACCCGAAATAAGCATAAGGTTACTTGTTCATACCATTTTAAATTATTGATTTGACGTTGAAGTTCAAAGCAATTAGAAGATGATAACTGATAAGTATAAGAAGTAAAAATATCATCAACTAATGCAAAATTCTTCACGCGGATAGACGAGTTATACTTTTCTCCCTAATATTTTAAAGATAATATATGAAAATATAGAGAATAGGCGGCTAAACTAGACCGGTATCACGAGGTGAAATTTTAATTAAAATTTTATTAAGTAATCACATCATACAAAGATATATACGGACATACATCAAGAAAAATATATCATGAAAGGATAAGGAAACTCCCTCTTAAACATGTCCGGTTTTCATAGATGGTTTTTTAGTTCCTCTTTTAAGATAAGAAGTGTGAGCATCACAGGAACTGGAAGTCTCTCCCTCAACTAAATCAGGTTTCCAAGTAAGTTTTGTAGTCTCTCCCCCTAGACTAGTGAAAGATCATGAACATGAGTTTGGGAAGAGCATAAAGAAGAAGACTTCATTTTCGTGCAAGCATAACCAACAACACCATTAAGAATTTTTGGTCTCCATTCAAGTTTGATTTTCATGGTATTGTGAAATAAGATCTTGTTATTTGTCGTGGATTTAGAACACTCACTTTTAAGATATTGTGAAAAGGAATGATGAGTGTCAAATTTGGTATGAGTAACAAGTCTTTCAGTATGTTTAGGCATCCAAACTTGCCTACCATTTTCACCTTTAGATTTGAGAGATAACGCAACAATATTTTTTGTAGGTCTACCAACATTTGGTTGGCCTTTTTCACGGAAGCTTCTACCTTGAAAATCTTTTCCAAGCCTATTCAACATTTTATAACAGAAAGGACGAATGTGTCCTCGAACTCCACAATGGTGACAAATAAATGTCTTCTTGGATTTCACTTTGTCATTTTCAATGTTTTCGAGGAAGAGGGTTGAGTCGAGGAGTTGAATTCAGTCTTAGATTTAGTCTTTTCAGGATTTTTCAAGGCTTTTAAGTGTTCAAACTCACATTTTGCAACTTTCTCAATCAGAACTTCATTACATCTTTTAAGATCATTCATTTCAAGACTTTGAGCATCAAAGTTACTTTTAAGAAGTTTTGATTCTATTTCTCCTTTGCAAATGTGAGCATCAAAATCATTTTTCAATCTCTCAAAGTTTTCTTTCAATGTATCTCTCTATTTTTGACAATTCTCAAAGGTGAACATCAACTTTTTCTTTTCTAAACCAAATGCTTCTCTAACTTTTTTTAATTCAATACTCAAAGAATCTTTTTCAACAGTAACTATCTTTAAGGATTCTTCTAATTCTTTGATGTACTTAGTCTTAATACTAACGGATTCTAAGTCAATATTGGATGTAGTGAGGGTATCATTTGAAGTAACATTTAATGCAACATTATTAGAAGATAAGCTATCACAAGATTATACACTCTCACTATCATCACTCATGTCACCCCAAGAGTCTTTCTATTTCTCATATTCCTTTCTAGAAAAAATTTTACATTCAGAATAATGATGACCATAACTTTCACAAATATGGCATCGTAAAAACTTTCTAATCTTAGGATCACATTTGAACCAACCTCCATCGTCATTCATGTTAATATCCATAATGAATAGCAAGGATAAATCGAAAACGCAAGTATGTAAAATTTGACGGTGAAGACACAAACTAAACAGCCTATGAGGACAACTCAAAAACAATGCAACTACAACGCAGAGCTAACGAAGATCAACTCAGACTGTTAAACCTAAATAAGAGCTAGTAAGGATCAAACTCAAACTGTTAAGTTTTTGAAGAGCAACTTGGCTCTGATACCAATTGAAAATGTGAACTTGAGAGTTAAACTAACCTAGAGGGGGGGTGAATAGGTAGTTTGTTACAAATTAAAATTTTTACCAAGTTAAAGTTTATCAATTTAAGCTTGTGTTCACTAAAATTAATTTGTCATATAAAATTAATTGCAAGAAGGAGGCAAAGAGTAAATGGAGAGGAGACAGTGATATACGTGGAAAAAGATTTAGGTCGGAATAACCCTAAACCAAAAAACCACGGGGTCCTAGTCTACTATTTTATTACAACTATCAAATAAGGTTCAACAAGTACAAGCAAATAGGCGAATCCCCCTGAAACCCTAATTCTTAATCTTGTTGACGTAGCTCTCCCGAACTCCTTATCTTGACCTGTTGTGAACCACGAGCGTCCCATCCGATCTCCGAATCACTGCCGGCTCCAGGTCCCCTTGGCCAAATAGTAGATAGACCGTGCAATGCAATTATGCAATGAAATTATGCATTAACAAAATGATTAAAACAATCAATAACAAGAAACAAGTCTTGAATTGATACACAATGAAAAACTGTTAAATGTTTTCGTAAATGAATATGACTGGTTCTTGACAGAATCAATCAAACACAAGGAAAGGATTTTTTTACAAATAATAAGCTAAATTAAT
>NMUG010007329.1:0-12130 GCA_002855965.1 Monotropa hypopitys
CTCGTTCTTTACTTGTCAATGTTTATATCATATATATTTTAGAATTTCAATGAATGAATAAGAAGAAAATTATTTAACAATTGTGTTATTTGACATAGTATGAGAGCCAGTTCAATTTCCTCTTCTTTGTCCTAGGAATTGAAGATTAGTTTAGTATTCATAATTGTTGTTTTTGTTCATACCATTCCACTGTGAAGTTTTGTTTTAGTGTCTTTACACTATGAATAATGCAAGTGGTGATGGTTGTCTAAAGAAAAGTGGATGTACTACTATATCGATTGTGTTCTATATGGAGGAAACTTTATATTTAATCACCTCAGAATGTCTTGATGTAACCAATTATGTTGAGTGGTATTTGAACTCTCAAATTAAGATCTATGGGAGTCTAGCTACAACTCCTAGTTTTATCGCTAATTCTGGTATGTATTTTATTAGAAATAATGATTGGATAATTGACTTTGGTGCAACAGAAAATATGACTTGTGATCATTATAAGTTTAGTCCATTATCTCTTAAATGTTCAAAAACTACTGATGATGCAGTTTCTGCAATCCACGTTTAGTCTCCCTGCAAAATAGATATCTTGACATCGGTGAGGTGCCAACCAAGGACCCTTCGATGCCTAAGTTAAAAAAACCAATTATGGATGGAATAATGGATCTGTGAGGAGGGGGATCAGAGTTAGGAAAAAACACTTGTACCACTTTATTCCGTATCGCCTCAATTATATTCATGTATCCCATTTTGGTAAGTTTCCATTACTTTCGTAACTTTTCCTTAACAATCGCGCACGCTCCCTCTTTCTCGGAACCCTTCCATCCTTATCCTTCTCATTATGGAAGGTCAATTCCTTCCTTTTAATTCAAATATACATTCAAGCACAAAAAGAAAACCTTTTACCGGCCTTCTGGATCAAGTCATGCAGACCTTAATTCATTGCCTTGGCAATATATTGCTTAGCATCAGGTCATGTAGACCTTAATTTATTACCTTGGTAATATTTTGCCTTAGCATCAAGTCATACAGACCTTAATTTATTACCTTGGTAATATTTTGCCTTAGCATCAGGTCATACAGACCTTAATTTATTGCCTTGGCAATATCTTGACTTAGCATCAATTTTTGCTAATTAATTTCTACTGAACAAATACTTTGAGCTATAGGTTCAGCAATCAGACTGAGCATGGTTGAAATTAATCAAAATTAACTGAATTTCACAATCGGAGGGTCCTTGTTGCAATAAAAGGTGTTGTGAAAGTTTATGTGGTTCCTAATCACAATTGTAATAACTAGTATGGGAAAATCATGTTTCATTCATCCATAAAGGTTGGTAGCAGCCAAGGACATCTAGATTCATTACAAAGGTTTGGAAATTAGCAAATTCAAACTGTAATATCTTTTCAAGTGCTCAGCATTCCAAGGGTTGTTCAGTTCTTTTTCCCGTAGGGTGGTTAGCCTGTAAGCCCCTGCTTTGGAATGTCTAAGAATCTTATATAGGTCTTCCCAGTTAGGCTGTAGCTGCTTCGTCTTCTCCATATAGGGTCCTTCTTTTTAAAACTAAATCTCCTTCCTTGAACATTCTTGGTTTGACTTTGGCATTGTGGTATCTTTCCACCCTACACTGGTATACCACCATCTTTTCTTCTGCTTTATCCCTTCTCTCCTCAATGAGGTCTAGCCTGGCCCTGAGCTCTTCTTCATTGTCAGACTCGTATAATGAAGTCGTCATGTAGTTGAGGAGCTCAACCTCAATGGGTACCACTGCTTCTGAACCGAAAGCCAGTGAGTAGGGCATCTCTTCTGTAGCTATTCTAGGTGATGTCCAAAATGCTTAGAGTACAAAGTACAACTTGTCTGGCCAATCATCTTTTGCAAACTTTAGTCTCCTCTTAATTTTTTTATTTATCTTCCTATTTGTTACCTCAACCTGTCCGTTAGCTCTTGGGTAAGCTTTAGATGTATAATGAACATGTTTTCCCTTGGACCCACAAAATTCTTTAAACTCTGAGTTGTTGAATTGCTTTACTAAGTCGACAATGAGCACCCTGGGTAATCCAAAGCGACATATGATGTTTTGCCATAGGAATGAAACTATTTCTTGAGAGATGATAAGGGATAGTGCCTTGGACTCTACCAATTTAGTGAGGTAGTCTATCGCTACAATCACATGTTGTATTTGCCCTTTGCCTCTTGGTAGTGTCCCTATTAGGTCCATTCCCCATTGAGAAAAAGGCCATGGCCACTTCATAGGGCACATTTGAGTAGTCAAGCTATGGGAGATATTGGCAAACTTTTGACAGGAGTCGCACCTCCTAATGAGCTCAGCACAGTCTATTTGTATGGTCGACTAGAAATATCCAAGTCTCATAATATTATGAGTGAGGGCCCTACCGCCTTGATGGTTTCTGTACGAGCACTTATGAACTTCCTCTATGAGATGGAGTAGTCCACCAGCATAATTGAGAAAGTATCAGCCTTTTCTACACTTGGTGTTTTCAACAATTGGATCAATGTATCCTTGGGGGCTGACTCACACACAGCAATGGCTGCCTTGGACAATTGATCAACCTTTTATTTCTTAACTCGAGGAACTCGGGTAATAGAGAACTGTATGAGGTTACCGATCCGCCTTTTGGCCAGTGAGAGATATTTCCCCACAGCTTCTTATTTGGCTTCGAACTCTCCATTGACTTGCCCCACTATTAGTTGGGAATCACTGAATGTCACCAGGCACTTCACCCCAACGATTCAGGCGATCTAGAGTCCCACTATCAATGCTTTGTATTCATCCTGGTTGTTCATATCAGGGAACTCAAATCTCAATGCATACCTCAACTTCTCTCCATCAGGAGATGTCAGAACCAGACTTGCCCCATTGACCTCCTTGGTTGCTGATCCGTCTACTTGGAGGAGCCATAATTCCTCCTCTTTCAAGGAAAGTTCATCGTCTAGAACAGTGTATTCGACTAAGAATTTTGTCAATGCCTGACCTTTGATCGCGCCCCTCGGCTTGTAATTCACATCAAATTTACCCAGCTCTAGCAACCATTGAATGAGCCTACCTGAAGTGTATGGATTATACAAATTTTTTCTAAAGGGCAAATCTATTAACATATTGATGGGATGAGCCTGAAAGTAAGGTCGTAGTCTTCTTGCTTCCATTACAATAGCTAAGGCGGCCTTTTCCACTTTTGGGTACCTCGTGTTTACTCCGCGAAGGGCTCCGCTCGTGTAATATACTGGATGTTGTATTCACCCCTCTTCCCGAACCAGAACCGAGCTGACGGCATATAGGGACAGTGCAATATATAGAACAACTCCTCCCCATCAATCGTCGAGCTGAGGAGTGGTGGGTGTTAGAGATATTGCTTCAACTGATTGAAGGCATGCTCGCACTCTAGAGTCCATTGGAAGGCTTTCCTCAATATTTTGAAGAACGGCTGGCATTTATCGATTCTTGACACAAATTAGTTGAGTGCAGCTATGCATCCTATGAGGCGTTGGACTTCTTTCACAATTCTTGGTGATTTCATTTCTATAATAGCCCTTATCTTTTTTGGATTTGCCTCAATCCCTCGCTGCGAGACCATTAAACCGAGAAATTTTCCTAACGCAACCCCAAAGGCACACTTGACAGGATTTAATTTCATATTATATTTCCTTAAGACCTCGAAGGCCACTGCCAAGTCTTGTATGTGGTCTCTTCTCTTCATACTCTTAACCAACATATCGTCTACATACACCTCTATTGTTTTGGATATAAAACTCTTAAACATTTTGTTTACCAACCTTTGGTATATGGCACCTACGTTCTTGAGTCCGAAAGGAATCACGTTGTAGTAGTATAGGCATGTATCCATGGCGAAAGTAGTTTTCTCCTAGTCGTCTTCCTCCATATTTTTTTGGTTATACCCCAAGAAAGCGTCCATAAATCTTAGGAGGTTGTGCCCTGAGGTTGAATCTACCAACTGATTAATCCTAGGCAAAGGGAATATGTCCTTTGGACATGATGTTTTTAAGTTTGAAGTCTACGCACATCTGCCACTAGCCCAATTGCTTCTTAACCATAACCGCGTTTGTAATCCAACTGGGGTACTGAACTTCCCTGATGGACCCAACACAAAGAAGCTTCTCCACCTCCTCTACTGCTGCTCCATTCCTTTTGGGGGCGAATGTCCTTTTCTTCTACTTGATGGGTTTGTGATCTGGGTTAACATTCAATCGATGGACGATGATTCTTGGGTCAATTCTAGGCATGTCTCTATGGGACTATGCAAACACATCCTTACACTCCTGCAAAAAGTCTACGAGGTCCCTCTTTTCATCTTCGTTTAGGCATGTGCCCACCTGGATGGTCTTATCTAGCTCCCCTGGCCAAACTATTACCAAAACTAGTTGCTCGAGAGGCTCCCCCTTCAGTAACTTTTCCTCATCTCTCATATCCAATTCCTCTATTGCCAAGACTTCATTTTGATGCCCGACAGGACAATTACAACACTTATGTGTTACCTTCCGACTGCCCTTATCCCCCTCTGCCTCTCCTAAAATAGAGGATTTATGACAGCCACTGCCCGCTACTGAACCGATACTTGACAACTGATGATGCAGTTTCTACAATTCACGTTTAGCAACCTGGTCTCCCTACAAAATAAATATCTTGACACTGGTGAGGTGCCGGTCAAGGACCTTCTGATGCCTAAGTTAGAAAAACCAATTATGGATGGAATAATGGACCTGTGAGGAGGGGGATCAGAGTTAGAAAAAAACACTCATACCTCTTTGTTCTGTATCGCCTCAATTATATTATCATATCCTATTTTTGTAAGTTTCCATAACTTTCGTAACTTTTCCTTAACAATCGTACATGCTCTCCCTTTTCTCGGAACCCTTCCATCCTTATCCTCCCCATTATGGAAGGTCAATTCCTTCCTTTTAATTCAAATATACATTCAAGCGGGAAAAGAAAACCTTTTACATGCCTTCTAGATACTCTATGGTCTGGGTCGACCTGGAATTTAACAAGGAAGACCAGGGATTCTCGATGCCAGGTGTACGCCAATGCTGGCCCGAGGACTCCTGGTCATACCATAAAGTGAGAGCCTTGAGCGCCTTTAGGCTTGCTATTAGTCTGAGCTAAGCTCACTTTTAAGGAGAGCTCGTCAACGACGCTAAGAACTCTAATCTCAAATGCTGAGCTAAGTGCTAAGCACTCTGGCACTGAGCTAAGAGCTCAGTATTCACTGTTATTTTCCATTGACCTATTTGACTTCATCTAGTCTAGTCCTCAAAAAGTGCTGACCTCAGTTCCCATGACCTATATCAACTATTATTACCAATGTCAATGGTGTATCATCTCTAATTACTGGAGTTGGTTTAGTCTCATTATCCCCCATGTTAGCTATCTAAGATGTCATATTTGTGGCATCATTAAGTTGTAACCTTATCCCTATAAATCAATTAATCAATCTCATAATTATGTTGATCTATTTTTTTCTACTCATTGTATCTTTTAGAACATCCATGCTCGGTAAAGATTGTAAGTGGTAGATAAAGTGGAGGATTGTACTATATGGAGGATAGGTTCCAATATTCCAATAGAGAAGGGCAAGCTCACTCAATCAATAAAGATTTCATAAAAAGGAAATTTGTTTATGGCATATAACACTAGGACATCCTTCCTTTAGCTATCTTAGAAGATTTTTTCCCTCTTTGTTTAGTGGATGTAATTCAGAATGAAAGACTTGTTGATGATTGCACTTAAATGACTTGGATTTATCGGCTAAAGTACAAAAGTGATATTTGCTCGATTTTCACTTGTTCCATCAAACGGTGACTAATAAGTTTTTCACTCCAATAAAATTCCTTCATTTTCATAATAGTGGAGTACTTAAAGCACAAATTGATGGAATTCATTCAATTATTAGGGACTATTTACCAAGCAAATTGTATTGATACACCTTAAAAATGGTGTTGCAGAGTGAAAATACACACATTAACTGGACGTTACTTGGTCTATCTTGATTCGGGTGACGTGTGACACCCTAGAATTTCAAGATGATTTTAAATGAATTAATATGAATTTTGGTGAGGTCCCTGGGTAATAAACAAAAAGTATCTTATGCTAATTGGCCTTTGTGCATGGAAATTGAATTATCAACATTTGAAATAAATGATTTTTGGGAGTAAAATGATTTCTGGAATTAAATATATCTTGGAAAGGTAACTTGTGGAGTATGCAAGTGTTTGGGGTTGATTATGTTGCGAAAATAAGATTCGGAAACTATTTGGTCAAAGTTGGAAACTATGGTAAAATTAGTGTAATTTCTAGAAATTATTTGAGGGATTTCCAAAAGAGTGGCGGTTGAGAGACTGGGAAGTGGGGGGCTTTATTTCTGGAAGCAAACCCTTGAACTTTTGGAAGTTGGTTTGCGGGGGAGGCTAGGAAATTAGTTCGTTGAACTTCCGGAAATTTGCTTTGGGATTTGTAGAAGTGAGGACGAGTGGGAGAGGAGATGTTTCTAGAAATGGATATGCCCATTTCCGGTAGTGCGCGTTTGCGGGAGAGTCAGAGAGAGTTGAGGTCCAGAGGCATGGACTTCTAGAAATGAGTGTGCCCATTTTCGGTAATGCATTCATTCAGATGAGAGTAGGAGGAAGCAAAGGGTTGGATTTCGAGAAGCAAGCTCATCCATTTATAGAAATGGATGAGCCTTGCGTGCAGAGTGAGATGCCAAGGCATTTGACTTTCGAAAATGCCTCATCTTACTTCCGGTAATGATGGTCTATTCGGGGTAATTTTTTAGACGACGTGCTTGAGTATAAATACTCACCTAGGGCCTGCTTAACTCATTTTATCACATCCTTCTCTCTCGTCACCCTCTGAAAAATTAGTGGGTCATCGCCCACCTCCGAAATCTTCTTCTCCTCTCCATAGTTTTCTCTCTATTTGGAATCACAGCTCAAGGTCTTCATCAAGTGATAGATCGAAGCATGCTCTTTACATCTACGAGCATTTTGGATGCAATGGTGAAGAACCCTAACCTAGGGTTTCAAGAATTTGGCTTAAAGGTGGGTTAATCTCTACCTCTTCTATGTATGGGTGCTCTATGCCCATGTATCTTGTTTTTATTTCAAGTATTCTTTGGGATTTACCATATTCGAATTAAAATCATGGTTTGTGGGTCTAGACTTGAGGTAATCTGACATTAATGAAGTGTGTGAGTTCCTTGCATGCCTAGGAGTGGTCTATTCAACATTGTGAGGATGTATTCCTTGTCTTTCTTAAAAACCCAAAATTTGGGAGACTATGGTTTTGGGTCAAAGAAAAAAATTGGGGTTTTTACTTGTATTGTTGTCCAATGATCAAATTGATTGAACAATCATGAAATGGGTATATTTGGAGTATATTCATGGGATCAATTGAGCCAAGGCATGGTCTAGGGCACTGATTAGGGTTTATCGTATGTTAAAGGGAAGACAAATAATTATGGAAGATGAAATTGAAATTGGAAAGGAGCGTATATGAATAAATAGAATGGAAATCTAAACCTATTGAATTGGAAGGAAGTCATATTATCTTCAATCATTAAATTGTAAAGGAAAGTATAACTATTATTTTCGGTATAATAAATGAGTTGTAATTTATTTCTCTTATATCTTAAATTTTAGAAATGTAAACGTATTCTTTTCATCACTTATGATTGTATAAAAAGAACTTTGGTCTCGTAAAGGTTCGACCAAGAAGGGAAGGTTGAATCCATAAACAAATGGAAGTGAATTAAATGGAGGATTGTATTCAAAGAAAGAAAAGTGTATTCAATAATGTAATAATGAAAGGTAAATTGTATTCAAATGTATTCTTGGGTGTATTCTTAGTGGTAGGCTTTCATGTATTCAGTCCCATCCATATATTCGGTGAATGTGGTGACTTGAGCAATTGTATTCATGAGATTAAACATAGACATTATGTAATGGGGGTTTGACTGGTCCCTCTTGGCTATCTAGGGAATCGCAAGGAACAACTCATAAGTCACACATTCTATGTATTTCTATATTCGATGTTAGCCCATTGTGTATTCCTTGAATGTGTTATTTTTGTATTAAGTGTCGGACATTTCATGTATTCAAGTATGGCCATAGTATGTATTCAAATGTCGAGAATTCATAGTATTCGGTCCCAATAAGATGTGCTTCCTATGTTGGCTTTTCGTGTATTTAGTCCCAAACATATTTCGAACTTTCATGTATTTAGTCTAGGGAACATGTGTATTCAACAATGGGGTTGTATGTATTCAACATGTCTGTGATTGTATTCAAGCATTGATCTTTCATGTATTCAGTCTTGTATGCCTATGTATTCTAATGATAGGGTTTTATGTATTGAACCCGACCATTAGTGTATTCTAATGTGTATTGGTGTGTATTCAATAGAAAGGAATCAATGTATTCAATTACAATTATTAAAGAAATGAGAAGAAATCAAATGCATTCCAAGAATAATTCAAGCAAGGGATTAGGGTAGAGTTGTATTCAAAGGAGTTATAGAGGCTAGGTTATGGGGACTAGTCCATTGTGTATTTAAAAATTATGTAACATATTAGTGGGCTGTATTTGTATTCTATATTTGGCATGTATTGAGGGGTGTTTTGTACACCATGATTTGAGGTTTGTATTCTGGGTTTTGAAGTATATTGAGGCAGTGTATTCATATCATAAGATGTGAGGTTGTTTTATGTATCCATGGCACTTTATGTATGTGGACCACTTCGGCACACACTCACTACATACATACATAGTAGTGCTGAGAGTTTTTCTCACTAGGCATGTGGATTGCTCGGACCCCTCCCCCAGTATTTGTATTACAAGTCTAGTTGGGCATGATTGGATAGAGTTTTGGAGTTAGTAGCTGACATCCGGGATTGTATTTCTTATTCATGCATTTAGAGAGGTTTTATATGTATTCTTGAGGGTTGTATTGAAATGACAATTGTATTATATTTCCAATTTTCATTATTTGAACAGTTGTAGTATTTTGATATATTCAGGATTGTCTCTCTATTTGAGTCTCATTGTATGATTATGATGGTCATTGGTGAGTATTTTCTATATTTGCAAAAAAAAAATAGTTTGAAAATCCAGGACATTACAATTGGTTACTGAGCATGGTTAGATTACCTAGGAACCATGAAGATACACTTAGTCTCAATGGGTTCTGTATTTACATTGCATTGGATTGTATTTATAGTGCACTTCTTTCCTTCATGATATTGTATTCCTGAAGTATAATACATAATTTATTTTTCTCTATGAGTGTTGAGTTTCTCCATGCCATTAGAGTTTGGGTTTACTGTATGTGTGATGTAGTAGGTCAGACACCAGTTAGGGTATCCATAGTCATCCTGACTACCAGTCCTGCCAATCCGGACCACTCATTAGCTGACCCCAGAGGTAGCCAGGTCTATCATCCTCATAGCCCTCCAACAGATCTACATTCCTGCATGTTCGAAGGAAACCATAACTGGCAGGTTTTACGAACCTTCGGTAGAGAAGCAGACCCTCCGGACCACTGAAGAGAGCCAGGCTAATAGGCCATGTTGCGTCCTTCAAACCTACAATGTTATCTAGTGATCGGTAGGGAAGTAGTGCATCTACCCCATGTCTCAAGGGAAACACAACTTCCCAATAACGGTCGAGATACATGTATAGTTCACCATCGGTAGTGATACGAGAAGAATGGTTGCCAGTGCCGACACTAGACAACCATACTGTAACATTGTGAATTTTAATATCCTCGTAAACATCTATATATAGTTATTAAAATTTTAATTAGGAAGTTAAAGAAAGAGATTATGCATCGATAATTTATTAAGGGTTCGTAAGATTAAATAATATATGTTGGTAAGGTTAAAAACTTTTTGGAGGTAAGGAGAATTTTTAAGAATTTACAGAAGGAAGAATAAAATATAAAAGAAAAGTAAAATACAAAGATTAGGTCTAAGGACCACCATAACTATGGTACACCATCCCACACCATCATGTATCCCAAAGGCAACTTCAATTTTCTTTAATTCTCCAAACTCTATCCTAAACAAAAACAAAAGAAAACAAAATAAATAAGAAATAAAAACAAAAGAGAAAAAAGAGAGAAAGGAGGAAGGAGAGAAAGAGGAAATAGGGAGAAGAGATTGGAGGAAGTTCGGATGATCGCTGGAGCCGCAACCATTGCCAAAAAAGGCAATGTAGCTCACCACCACCCTATTAACGTATTAGAAACCTAGAAAACCTAAAGAAAATTCATTGAAACTATGTTTACAAAATTGTTACAAATTTTAATAAAGTGAATTAAATAAAGTTTTAGGGTGATTTTAATTCGTTTCTAGGTAGTTTTTATGTGGTATATGAAGTTAGGAACCTTGGTTCTGTGAGAAAAACATGTTCAAGGGTCCAAATCGAGGATTCTTGTACCTAAAACTGAAGCCCAAACCTTGATGTTCAT
The DNA here is from genome assembly GCA_002855965.1 of Monotropa hypopitys. Taxonomy (NCBI): domain Eukaryota; kingdom Viridiplantae; phylum Streptophyta; class Magnoliopsida; order Ericales; family Ericaceae; genus Monotropa; species Monotropa hypopitys. Next base: position 10,496 of record NMUG010007329.1, read on the forward strand.
CACTGGTATACAACCCCGTCATACCGGATGGCATATCGGTCGGTATACCAGTATGTGTATCAACCTATGTACAAATTGAAACCCTAGGCAATTTCCTGAGAGTGGAATTACTGGCATACCGAGTGGTATACCGGTAGGATATTGGTCTCGTACTGTTGTAAAGAAAATAAAAAAAACCTTTGGAAATGGTAATATAGTCCTTGGAGAAGGTGACTGGCTCCCCCTATGGTAGGAGGATGATAGTCACATCCTCCTGTAAGTTGTAGGCTTTCTTAAATGCATCCTCCAACTCCGGATTATGAGATAAGTACCATAGTTATGAGCACGACCTATCTAATCTGGCAACTGCTCTATTAGATGTGATCATCCTACTATCATTAGGATTTTTCATGCAAGGATTGATATGGGGTCCGTCCTCCTCTACAATGATGTTGATGGTGCTAGTAAATTCCTCTTCAGTATCATACGACAGCTCGGGCTATGGATCATCAATGTTCATCCTCCCTGTAGCCCGACAACATATGTGAACCTCCCACATCATGGCATCACTAGACTTGGGGTTGGATTCGGTGTAGAGAGGGAGATGTGCTGCAGTTGCAATTTGTAGAAGCTCGAAGTAAAGGAGACGATGAATAGTGGAGGTAAGAAAGAAGAAAACCCAAACTACAGCACGAACTTCTGATTTTATTTTTAGCCATATGAGGTAAAATCAATCAAATCTAATTTTATAGAATCGTTGGAAATCATCAGTAGATCATGTAGTTAAAATTTGGAGGAAATTAGATAAGGTTTGATAGATTAAATCAACTAAAATCAATTTGGGAAAAAAACCAGAGTTCTGCAGATTTTTGTGAAGACTGGAAGCAGGACCGAACGATACACCGGAGCCACCATAGGTGCCACCAGTGGAGCTACCAGTGCATCCACTAGTAGGCTGCTGATTTTGGCAATGAGTTTAAAACCATGGAATTTTGGCTCGGGACTTGGTTTAAAGCCTCGGGAACTATTTTGGATCATTTCCAATAGTTGACAAGAGGATTAATGATGCATTTGAATATGTAAGGCCATATTCATTGGTTAAATTGAGTATACGTACCTAATTGTACGATCATACTTATTGGTTAAATTGAGTGTACACATAAAAAGCGTGGTCATGCTCATTGGTAAAATTAAGTGTACGTACAAAAGGTACGGCTATGTTTATTGATGAAATCTTTGGTGAAATTTTTGAAATAAAAAGGTAGAAACTAGAATCTATCAAATAATACCTACAAATTGTGCGACCGTGTTTCATTGGCGGAGTTGTATGAATATGAATCCTTGGAATAGAAATGTATGAATATAGTCATCTAGGAATCTGTTGTGAATAAAGGTAGTTGGTAATGCACAAGAGTATGATGAATAATTTAATAAGAAATTGAATGAGTTAAGAATGATTATTTAAAAAAGAGGAAATAAGAAAAAGCTTAAAGATGTGAGCATATTGGTGTGAGTTATATATATATATATATCAGGATATATATGTGGATGGAAAGTAAATAGATGAAAAATATTGTAAAAAAGAATATTTTTAAAAAATATTACTTCTCCTATTTATACACTTTTGTAGTGTTCACCAGTCCAGCTGCAGTTGTG
>NMUG010007330.1:0-12125 GCA_002855965.1 Monotropa hypopitys
TTGTTAAATAGCACATCCTTGACCATAGTCATGGTCACCTTCCCATTTGGTGCTGAATTACTGAGAGAAACCACCAACATCTCCCAATCATCTAGTAGAGAACTGAGAATTAGCAAGGATTGAGTTTCGTCATCGAACTTTAAATCGATGTTGCCTAACTGATTTGACAGGTTCTGCAATTCATTTGTGTGCTCTGCTACTGAACTCCTGCTTCGGATTTTAGATTTACAAGAAGCCAAGACACATGAAATTAAGAGAAAAAACTTATAATTTTATTACAAAATAAAATCATTTACAAAATAACATTTCAACCTCACTTCTTTCTCTCCCTCTAAATTAGTGGAGATGTTTAACCCAAGTGAGCTTTGAAACCATGAAAGACCAAGAGAACATACCTCCAGAAAAAAATGCCCAGCAAACAACGCCAAGCAAAGTTGTAGAAGCCAAAGAAGTTCTTAATAAATAGTTTTTGATAAGTTTCTTGGCAGAATATCCTTGGCAGAATATTGGTATATGTTTTCTGGGTATTTTGTGTATTCAAATTAAATGAAGATAAGGACATTCAACATACATTTTCTGGGTATTTCCCCTCACCAAGTGCCTTCAGGTACTGTTTCTGGTAAGTTTTGGGTTTGATTTCTGGGTATTTTGTGTAAAATATGTTCTACGATAATACGTTTCTAGTCCCTGTTAAGAAGTTTTGTGAATATGCATTCTATTTTGTGTACAATACGTTCTGTGAATATGTTCTGTTGAGTTGATAACATGTTCAATATAGAATGCAACATGTTGCTGTTAACATGTTGCCCCTGTTAAACAGTCGGTGTTATTTGACGTAGTAAAATCCAGAAATTGTATTTGTAGAACGTACTATTTATTTAAGTAGGCTAAACCTGCATCTCTGTGATTTCTTGGTTCTGCGATTTCGTTGTTCTGTGATTTCATTGTTGTGTGATTTCGTGCTTCTATGATTTAGTGGTTCTGCGATTTCGCGGTTCATTTTATTTGTAGTTTTCGTTTGAATTTTCTAGGTTTTGTATTTCTCGGTTTCGTTCCTGGTGTTGACATTATATTGGAGGCTATGATGATAGTCCGTTGTGGTGGGGGTAACTCATGTGGTTGCAGCCATAACGACAATCTGAGTCATGGGTTGGATGGTTGAGATTATTACTACCACCTGTCACTTTGATCATTTCGGTGTTTGTGTTGTGTTTGGGAGTGAGCCATGTTTGGGTTGTGCCCGTCACTGTGTTCTTCCCGTCATTGGATTCTTCCTGTCAATGGTTTTTGTCAGTCATTGGATTCCTCCTGTCATTATGATCGATCGGTTTCTGATTTCGATCGCATAAATTGAAATAAAAATTAGGTTGTGATTATCACTTGAATTTCTGTGATGACTGCGTATTATGGCGGGGTAACTCTGAGTTTGTGAGATATTTCTCTCTTGACTCCTATTGCAGCCATGACACGTATTTCATTTTTATCGGAAAAATGCAAATCTGAGTCTATTGAAAAATAATAATTAAATAATTGCATGTTAATTTCAATAAATAAATTTAAACGACACAGACCGAGTGTCGTCACTCATCATGAGTGTTGAAGGCACGAATCAGTGCCGAAGACACTACTAACACCCGAAATTTCATTGTACCCTTAGGTATTGTGTTGCTCTTTCTATTCTGTTGTCCCGTACCATCAACATAGGCTATACCGAAAACACAGATCGAGTGTCGTCACTCATCATGAGTGCCGAAAGCACTCATAGGTGCCGAAGGCACTACTAACACCCAAAATTTCGTCGTACCCTTAGGTATTATGTTGCGCTTTCTATTCTATCGCCTCGTGCTATTGACACGTGGTATACCGAAAATATGGATCGATTTCCTGTCACTCATCATGAGTGCCGAAGGCACTCCAAAGTGTCAAAATCAAGAGTCAGTGTTGAAGGCACTACCAATACTCGAAGTTTCGTCATACCGTTATGTATTATGTTGCGATTTCTATTCTGTCCCTTTGTGCCATCGACACGGGGTATATTGGAAACTCAGATCAAGTGCCTATCAATCATAATGAGTGCCGAAGGCACTCTAATGTGGCGAAGGCATGAATCAGTGACGAAGGCATTACTAATGCCCAAAGTTTCATTGTACTTTTATGTATTGTGTTACGCTTTTGGATTGTTTAGTGTCATCGACACGGGCAATACGCTAGTCTACTCATAACTCTAGAGAGGTATTCCAGGCAAATGACAAACAGAAAGGGGGATAAGGGATCCCCCTACTTAAGCCCCATCTTCCCTTTGAAATGCCAAAAGACACTACCATTAATTGAGATGGAATATGATGTGGAGGAGACATACTCCATATCCCATAAAATAAGGGTAGAATGGAACCCCAAATCCTCCAACATATCTTAAAGGAAGAACCACTCAACAGTATCATATGCCTTCTTGAGACCAATCTTCATCATGCACCTAAGGGAAAATCTCTTTCTAAAAGACTTCCTAATTAATTCTTGGACCAAGAAAATATTTTCGGTCATAGACCTTTGAATAACAAATACAACCTGAGCAGGATTAATAATAGAACCAAGTATTGGACCTAAATTGGAGGCCAGGATTTTAGAGATAACTTTGTAGACCACATTGAAATATGCAATGGGTCTAAACTCATCAACCTTAGAGTCATGGAGGATGTGACGACCCTGATCCATCCTCGGAGGTCATCGAGACATATGCCAAACAATTCATTGCAGTTTTCTTTCCACTAAAGTGCCCCCGCACTCAAGAGTCAACATGTGAGAATGCTATGGAATTCGCTCTCGGGACACACCTCATAATAATTTCATTCGAGCATAACTTAAACAACTCAGGATCTTCTCAAAAATAACGCCTCACTTGCACAAAGAATATGTCCTTGTTAGACTTGTACCATGTTGGTGGAAGTGCGCCCGTAGAGGAGTTGTCACGCCTCGGATTTTCAAACCATTTTTTGGGAGATTATAATTGGAAAATAACTAAGACGCTACCCAACCAATCACATTCCAAACCAAATGAATCATCCAGGCATGAGATGAAATAAAGTGCGGTAAGAGAATACAACTACTTATTACATTAAAACCCTCTTTTAATTACAAGATACAAAATGGTACAAACACCACTTCTTTTACAAAATGATAAAAAAATACAAGCTCAAGGAGCCTAAAGGATATACCAAAAAGGGGCTTCTTTTTCAAATCAAAATGGCAAAGGGCTCCAATTGTAAAGAGTCCTCAAGGAGGAGGATCAAACCTGAAAAGAAGAGGGTGTTACGTCAAGTAGGAAAATTTTATATTCTACCATGGCTAAGCTTGCTCTGGACTCGTGTATGCTTGTCTAGCATGCAAAATATGACCCGACAATGAATAGTATGCATGACAATGATCCTCACTCTACAAGTGATAAGTTACACCCCTACTCTACCATGCAAGGATGTGCTCATTTGTTTCCATGTAACGTATGTCATGTACATTGACTTTGGTTTCGTTGTTACCGTGAATAGAGTCGTTCCATTATCTTTTCTTCGATTTCATTTTCATATGGATGAACCTAGAAATCCCATCATAAGTCCATTATGGTTCATCCAACATATCTTATACTATGGATGAGTCCAGGAATCCCATCATAAGTTCATTCCCAACTACACCCTAATATCTCATACTATGGATAAATCCCGAAATCCCATCATAAGTCTATTCCAGATTTATCCTACTATCCCCTTTTTATCATGTTTGGGGTGTGTAACGTTGATAGGGTAGGTCCGGTATAGTTGCTCATCAACAAACCATCCTTTCCTCTTTATCATTCCCCAACTCGTTAGGAGGGCTACCGCTACCCCCATTGTGCACAATGTCGTGGATGGCGTGACCATCCAGGGAATCCCGTCATAAGTCCATTCTTGCATAAGTAAAATCCCTATCTGTTATCATTCTTAGCCGAAACTAGTATTTTATTCCACTTCATTACATTTACGGATCATAGTGATGGATTCATGATTGATCACGAGTAGCTTTCATAGGGCACATCCTCAATATTCGACGTTCATTGATTGTGTTGATTCTAGTGCTATGTGACCAATGTTTACTAGCCAACACTAGTATGCATAATGCCATAAATCCAATGTTTTCCTAGCCAAAGCTAGTTTGTAATATAGAAGTTCTCCTAGCTGATGCTAGTGCAAATGTTATGATCATGCAAATTGACCCTTCTTACATTCACCTCAAATTCCATGAATCATGCCACATTCTTAATCCTCCAATGTTACTCCAATCAAGACTTTCTCCCAAGTACTCATACAACCTCAATTTAGCTTCAAGACCCCTTCAGGCATTTTATCGAACAATTTGCTTACCTCGATTAAAAGACTAAGGACATGCCTTCCTAAAACATTTTCTTAATACACAACCTAAGCTATCTTGTCACCAACCCAAACCTAACTTAATTAAAACTTTCACATTAAATTGAATTGGACATAAGAACCTCAATTAACCAAAAAACCCAATTTCCTTATCAATCCTAAAACTAGAGTCTCCTCAAATTTGGGGTTTTTCACCAAGATGCAAGGGACATGAAATTGACTAGATTTCCTACCTCAATCTTGAAGAACTTTGAACCCTAGGTGAGGGTTGTGGACACCCGCCATTGATGCCACCATAGACGGATAGAGCTTGGCCATGAGAACATCGTTAATGAAGACGACTTCTTCATAAACTCCATGGAATGACAAGGAGAGAAGAGAGAAGGGTGAGGGATTGGATATGGAGGTAGAGAGAGAGAGGAGCTCTCAACCCTTAGGGTTTTTTGAGGAAAAATGAGAGAAAAACGTGATAAGGAGAGTATATATAGTCCCCCCACATGAAAGGACCAATATGCCCTTAATGAGCCAAAAAAATTCTGCAGAAGGCTCTGTGCACCAGTGCACCAACCGGTGCACATGCACCAAATTTCCATCAGAGCCACTTTGCACCGATGCGCCAAACAGTGCAACTGGGAAGTGTCCAGTAGAACCACTTTGCACTAGTGCACCAACCAGTACATGGGCACCAAATTTTGATTCTAAGGCCCAATTCTCCCCGGGCCAACCCGAGACAACCCGAAGTGATCCAAAACTCTCGAGAATCGAAGAAACTCAACTCCAAACATAATTTGACACTATTGGAGATAGGAATCCAAGGTGCGGAGGCATAGTCGATTCGAGATTTGTAAGTATGGATTTTAAAATCGATGAATTAAATTTAAAGCATTTTAAAATTTCAAGTCGTGATAGAGGTAATTGACAATGTGGGCATACCAAGGAGAACATACTTGGCTCACCATAAAAAGTTGTTCGTCAGGGAACTTGTCTTTTAAGGGTAAGGTGACACAAGTGTTATCCACCACGATCCTCGAAAGATGGTCATCTACAGAGTTCTCAGAACCCTTTTGTCTCTTATTTCAAGGTCAAACTCCTGTAGCAACAAGATCTGCCTTATCAATATCCGCTTGCTCTCTTTTTTTGGAAAGTAAATACCGAAAGCGGCGTGATCAATTTAGATTATGATTTTAGATTAGATGAGGTAGGATCGAAACTTATCTATTGCAAATACTACGATAAGTAATTCTTTCTTAGTGGTAGTGTAATTAATTTGAGAATCAGAGAGGGTTTTGATTGCGTAGTAAATGGCATGAGGCACACAATCAACCCGGTAGCCTAGGATTACCCTAATCGCATAGTCGGAGGCATCACATATGATCTCAAAAGGAAGAGACCAGTCAGGTGATCGAATAATGGGGGCAGTGGATAGCATGCCACATAGGGTCTCGTAAGCATGGAGACAGGCAAAATCAAATATGAACAGTGCATCCTTAGCAAGTAGATCGCATAAGGGCTTGGAAATTTTAGAAAAATCCCAGATGAATCGTAAATAAAATCCTGCATGTCCTAAAAGTAATCTAATGTGCTTGACAGTCGAGGGGGAAGAAAGCTTAGCAATAAGGTCAACTTTTGAACGATCTACTTCGATCCCCCTCTTAGACACTATATGTCCTAGCACAATACCCTCTTGAACCATAAAATGGCCCGTTTCTATCTTAGGACCAAGTTAGACACTGTACATCGTTTTACCATGCAACTTAAATTGTGGACACAACCATCAAAAGAGTCTCCAAAGACCGAAAAATCGTCCATAAAAACCTCTAGAACCTTCTCCACCATGTCCGAAAATGTAGCCATCATACACCATTGAAAGTTAGTCGGTGTATTGCATAAGACAAAATGTCACGCCCCGGATTTTCAAACCATTTTTTAGATTAGATTTATAAAAGATAACTAAGTACTAACATATATCCCACCACACAAATATGAAAATCCAAGCATGAATGATAAGAAAAAAGTACCAACAACCCAAAGAGTAAGGAGAGAGAGAGGTACAAATTTAAAGTTTTACAAACCTCCTACTCTATTACAAGCTCAAAGAGACAAAATAAACAAAAGGGGAAAAGGGGGCTTCTTCCAAACGCCTTCCAAAAACAAGCTATGCGTCACATCCTCCAAGGGAGAGATCAACACCAATGGAGATAAAAAGATGGGCGTATCACACCAAAGTAGGAAATATCTATCATCTAGTATGTCCAAGACTGGCGTGGACCAGTGTGTGAATACAGGGCATACAACACATGTCACGCCCCAGATTTTCAAAACCATTTTTTGAAATATAATTATAAAATAATAAACGGGAAATAACCTACTTGTCATCCAGATACATATCAGTTGAAGTAACCATTACAGTGCATATGATACAAGAAGAAATCATAAAAGAAATACAGAGAGCGGAAGAATATTTATACAACTTGCTACCACAACTGAAAGGAAAGAACAAGAAAAGAAGTACAAGTGGACCAAAGTGGCAATCTCCCAAGGATTCAGCAGCAAGCCAAGCTCCAAGTCCACAATCACAACAAGCCCTGCAAACAAGCCCTGCAAAAAGGGAAAGGAAAGAGGGTCTGAGCAAACAACAGGTCAGTAGGAAAACCCCTAACTACTACCAAGCATGCACTTGTGGGTGCGTACCTAAGTGTCCACACAAAAGTTAAAACGAGGGGAGGAAAACCCAAATCAAGTGAGTACTACACAATCTCAAGCAACCAACACCAACACGCAACTGACAGTGAAAGTCGTGTGGAGACTCCAATGAACAACCAACAGTGAAGGGAAACTCACCCCCAAGCACCCAAGACACAGCCCAACGGAAACCCAACAACAACCACAATGAAAGCCATCACAAGAGCAAGATCAACTCTAAGACTCAATAAAAGAACACAAAGGATCCAAGCACAAGATCTCAACACTACAAGCAAAAGATCTCAACACTACAAGCACAAGATCTCAACTCTACCTCATCACCAAAATCCTCCGACCACCAAAGATATTATTAGGGATTTGATTCTCGTTTATCTTTGAATTATATTGGAGATTGAGGTAGATTCCAGTTATTAATCAATCACTCAAACAAGAGTGACGCGGGTAGGGTAGCAACAAACATCCTAAACCTGGATAGATGCCAATAAGAGAAAACATCACACGCCCAATTGTGCTGCGATAAATGGCATCCTACGCACAATGACACACATGCCGCGGGGAGGGCAGCCACAACATCCTCAACCCGGATAGGTACCAACTAGAAGAAACGTCGCCCGCGGCGATAGTTGGCACCCTACGCACAACGGAAGGCATAACACGGGGAGGGCAGCCATAATCATCCTCAACCCAGATAGATACCAACCTGAAGAAACTTCGCCTGCCCAATTGCACTGCGATCGTTGGTATTCTCCCTACGCCGCGGAAAAACAACAATCTTTCCTCACATGATCATTATTCTTAAGTTGGGTGAAATTGAGGTAATGGATTCATGCTTATAAGAGAGTGATCCTCGTGGGATTCATCCCTTATGTTTGACGTTCATTGAATATTTTGCGTTCATCATTAAGTTCCTCAAATCACCAATCCTCCTTGACGAAATCAAGGGCAACACCCAACAAGATCAACACAACTCCACCGTTACGGCACTAAGAGAGAGACCAATGCTAACCACATGACGATGCGACAACGCCACCAAAAAAGGTCGATAGCCCAATTGCTCCTTGACGCACCCATAGGTATTGTTAGCCCAATTGCCCAACTAATACACCGCGAGGTGAAAACCATCGAACATGTTGTGTCCGACAATCTCTAAGAGATCAATAACGGGATTCACATTCCAAATTCATTCCTCTACTCATCCATACCAATTATACGATAACCCAAGGCCAAGAATCCTTCATAATGAGACCTACGATTAAAAGGGAAATTTCATCAAACACTAGGTGTCCATTAACCTTCGAGGGACTTACTATGATTTTATGGACTCAACCAGACTAACCACACATCTACACAAGTCCTATGAAGACCCAATAGGGCAAGATTCTCCAAAACACGACTCAAGATTCAAAAAGACATTTCGTCGAACACTTGGTTTCCACAAACTTCTATGACCACGAATCAACCTAACCCCCACCAAGCTACATACAAATCACTCCTAACATACTCTAAGATATCCACCAAAGCAAATCCTTGGATACCTCAAACAAGGATAACCCTTAAACAATTGAACATGAAATTGGTAGGAAGGGAGTATGGAAACAAACCCTATGTACACATACACATACACACAAGGGAGTAGAGAGAGATTTACCCACCGGAATCACCAAATCTCGAAATCCCTAGGTGAGGGATTCTTCGTGAATGAGTGAACCGAGACCACCACTACGGAGCCCTTGCATTGCTCTTCCACGTTGATGAAGGGCGAACCTTCAAACAAGGACCGGAGAGAGGTCAAACCATGGGAGAAAGAGAGAGATAAGAGAGATTTCAAGAGAAAGAGAGGGGAGAGAGAAACTTACGGGAGTTGGAGGCTGGGGGAGGCCACAATGAAACATTGTAGGGCTTTCTCTCACTCAAAACATATATACACACGGGCCAAAAGGACAAAAATGCCCTTACAAACATTCCCCAAAAGTGTTGCCCGAACACTTCATTTCGATATATGCTAAGGCATATATCGAAATGTACTAACATCAGCCAAGCCTGAACCCTAGTGCATATCGATATGCACCACTTTGCATATCGATATGCAAAGCTATCGGATCAATTTTATTAAAGGAGCATATCGATATGTAGCCCAAGTACATATCGAAATACAAAACACACTGGACGAAAACAAGGAAGGAGTATATCGAAATATAAGAATTCGGGGCCACACTATATATCGAAATATAACGACCTATCGAAATGCAAGACAAGGCATATCGAAATGAAAGAGGCTCTGACCAAAATATACAAAGGAACATTTCGATATGCATGGGATGCATATCGAAATGCAGAGTTCACTGATGGAAACCAAAGGAGAAGTATATCGATATGCATGGGAATGCATATCGAAATACAATACAGTACAATCGCATATCGAAATGCAAGACATATCGAAATGTATGAAGGGAACATATCGAAATGCCAAAGCTCTGTACCAACATATCGAAATACAGAGTATTTCGATATACAAAATACAAAGAGAGGGAGAGATATATCGAAATATGCATATATCGAAATGAAGGAGAGGCAAGGGACCTCATATCGAAATGCAAGAGTGCATTAGCCCAACAGACCCTAAGCTATATCGAAATAAGGCAAAGGGACTACGACCATATATCGAAATAGAATGGGAATTGGGGATTTAGATGTGGGGCCTCCGGGCCTCCCAACATTCACCCGACTTGACCTGAACCTCTCTAATTACCACCAATAGATACGAACGAAGAATTGGCTTTCGAGAATTTACGAGATAAATTCAAATTGGAGTATTTTGGGATTCAAATCAACCAAAGTTCAAGAAAAAGAAATAAATTCCAAGAAATCTGTTATCCAAATTCTCAACCATTACAACACATGCATATGTATGAGACATAAACAATGGCAATGATCCAACTACTATCATGTGACTCCAACCACACTACTTACATGTAAACTCTATCAACGAGGACCACTAAACCAAGTGTCTAACAAGCATGCATATGAATGTCCACTTCTTTCCACGACGCACATGTATAAGTTCATCATTTCATTATCGATTTCATACAATGGATACCCCTTGGAATCCCGTCATAAGTACATTCCAAGTTATCTTGATTATGTCATATTATGGATACCCCATGGAATCCCGTCATAAGTACATTCCATGTTATCCCAATTCCAATTCATCATTGTGTCAAGTAACATTTGATAGGGTAGGTTTGGTATAGGTGCCGGCCAACACACTATCCATTCCTCTCCGTCATCCCCAAAGACCATTGGGAGGGTTAACGTCATCCCCATTGTACACAATGTCGTGGATGGAGCTACCATCCTGGGAATCCCATCATAAGTACATTCCCGTATCCAATATGTATCAAACCCCTATCGTTGTTACATCACCTAGTCAAGGCTAGTCAATCACATCGTTTGCATAATTTATCATGTCAAGTACATGTGAGGTGTCCATATCATGATCCCTATACAATGCTAGTCAATTCCATACGAGGGTCATCAATTCCATTTATTTCATTCACGACTTAACAATATGATGATTGACCCAACATGCAACATATGTTCACCACACATGACCAATGTGTCCAATGCATTGAATACACAACAAATATACCCAATTACATGAATACCAACTCAATTTGAACATATGACTACCAATTGATCAAAAAAACCAAATGTAGAAATTAGGGTTCATACTAATTTGGGGGTTTTCAACACAATGCTTAATACATGAAATTAAATCTAGGAATAGTAGGAGACATCCCTAGAGACTGCAAACCCACCACCAATTGCATGATACAACTCCCTAACCCACACTAATTTCACTAAGTCACGAGAGACCCAAAATTTACTAACTTACAAATATTCAATGGGGAGTGGGAGAAGGGCACAATCAAGAACAATGGTAGAGATAAACATATCCTACCTCAATGGAGCTTCGAGATACCCTAGAACTCGAACCTTGATGAATGACGTCGGTATGTGGCTTGCTGGAGAGTTCTCGTCGCGAGGAACAATGTTAATTCTTGCCAAAACTTCACTTGATGCTTGGAAAACTTGGATTTGAAGAGAGAAGTGAGAGGGTTTTATAGTGAGAGAGTGTAGAGAGGTAGAGAGAGTATAGAAGTGTTATGACTAATTTTTAGGTCATTCCCGCGATTGTAGTTGGGTTAAAAAGTGTGGGAGAAGACCAAATTGCCCCTACGATTCTCTGTAGAATCACAGTCTACGCAACCATAATTGGTTATGCCCAGATAGCGCTACCGGTTGTGCTATGCTCTGACGTTCCTCAGATTTTTCTGCATGGAAGAAGGCGCTACCGGTTGCGCCTCAAACTTGCGCTACCGGTTACGCTATGCTCAATCAGAATACCAAAATAGTTGTCAAGGGAAAATTGGGCCTAACTTATTCACCCGAACTCCGATTGACGCGATTCAAATTGATTTGGGTTCATAATTGAATCCCCTACCAGATTCTAGGGTCAACTACCTCATAAATTTCGATGAGATTTGGAGATTTAAAACCAAACGAGATCCATACGTCGATTCAAATTACGAATTTAAATTCCAAAAAATTTTCAAAAATACGAGTTGTGACACCTCAACTACCTTAAAAGAATTTCGTCTCCAAAATTTCCTAAGGTAAGAGTACAAAATGTCGATACAATCCAACTCAAAACAAGTACAAATCAAAATAATTCCGGATATTTGCCATGCATCTCGTCTTCCCATTCCCAAGTCGCTTCTTGGACACCATGATTGCTCCACAAAATCTTCAACAGCAGAATAGTCTTGCCCTGAAGCACTTGCTCTCTCTAATCAAGGACACAAATCGGTTTCTCCTCATATGACACATCGGCTTCAAGCTCCACATTAGACCAATCGATCACGTGAGACGGATCCGGCTCATACCTCTGCAACATGGATACATGAAAAACATCGTGAACATTTAAAATATTCGATGGCAACACCAAACAATAAGTAACCGTAAAAG
>NMUG010007331.1:0-12128 GCA_002855965.1 Monotropa hypopitys
TCCATGATACTTATACTCAATCGTTACAATTAATATTCTGATTAATTTTTGTGATATCTTGAATTTAATCAATTTAATACTCTTAGAAATTTAATCATAATTAATTTTTGTTGATCCAATTGTTGCAAAATAGTATATACATTTATGTGGATCAATTACAATTTAAGATTCTCTTGGAAATGGACTTAATTGTTAATTTGATTAAGTGTTGGACACTAGTCAAAATTGTTGCACCAATTAAATCACAAAATTGAAGTGATTTATATAAGTGATTTAATGTTACTCCTTTGTAATTAATCACAATCACAATTAGAGTAAATTATATCCTGATTTAATTATGTGATTAACTCTCATTGGTATGATTTAATTTCAGAATTAATATTGGATATGATTTGGTTTGAATAAAGAAGTTTTCCTTTTGAATAATATGATTATTATGGCCTGATTTGTTTATGGATGCATCTATCTTTCCACAGAATCTTTATCAATCGTATTATGACATATTTGGGAAGCATATACAGGTATCTAAGGCATGTTCAAAGGGGAGCGTCAAAATCAAATATTGGACCGGAGTGGGGACCGGAATTCTGCGCGGAACTCCGGCCGGAATTCCGCTTTTATTTTCGAATTTGATTTTCAAATTTCACAGGCTCCAAGAACATTCTAGAATATGAATATTGTGCTGGTCCAGACTTTACTCCAACGTACATATTCAAGAGAAGTCTATATAAGAAGATTGAAGAATTAATCACAAAGTTTACAACACTCTCTCACTTTCATTCTCTCAAGCATTCTTCTCTCAAAGCTCTACAACTTCAAGATCTCAAATTTTCAGTTTACTTACAGTAGAGTTTTTGATTTTATATTAGAGAGAGAATCATTGTAATAGGCTTTTAACTTTCATCTCTCTCTTAAGGATAATCTTAATCTTGTAAAGGAGGTGTTGTCTTACTCCTACAAGATTATCCTTGTTTACTTTTATATTATACAAGGTTTAATCCTTGGGTTAGATTGGAGACTACCTTTGTGTAGAAGTCTCAAATTCGTTGTAACGGTTGGAGACCACCCTTGAAGGTTCTCAAAGCTTGTAACCGCTAAGGTAGTCACGCGTTGTGACAAACCTCACGTATAGTGGAACTATCACCGATTGGTGGTAGAGTGGATGTAGGTAGGGGAGAGACACGCCCCTATTGAACCACTATAAGAGTCCCATGCTCCGAGAGCTTATGCTCTATCCTGCGGAAAAAATGGACGACCTCATGCAGATGATCGACAAGTTCTGCCAGCTGGAGGATCTTCTGGCCGAGCGGGCCTCTGTCCGACCCCCTCAAGCGCGACCTGCCCCCGCTCAGCACAACCGGAGGCAGGTAAATGTGGTGAAGATAGGAGAAAGAAAGGTTCCCAAATCAGAGGACTATGTGGCGGAGATAACTGTCTTCACGGAGACCATCTACATTGTCTTCCGGTAGATCAGGGACGAGCCGTTCTACAGAGAGCCGGATCACAAGATTGGGGGAGGGCATTCAACGGCCTGTCTCCCCTTCAAAGCTTATATGGAGCATCTGGTCTAGCAGGGGCACCTTGACAAGTGGATCGACCAACGCAGGACTCCGACAGCTAGGCCCAATCCTGTCCAAGCACATCAGGGCGAAGAAAACGTCCCTTTAATCCCTTGAAGTCCGGCATCTCGCCAAGATATTAACGGTTCCTCCCAGCCCCAATCCTATCAAATTTTTAATTTTTTAGAAATAAAGTGTCTTCGCTCCTTTGCTTTGTGCCTGTCGTTTTCCTTTCAGGACCGAAGACCGTGGCTCCGGCAGGCGCAAGCTTCGGGCTTGGTTATAACGTGACGACCACCCTTGGCTCTGGACATTCCATCCATCCCCTTGGCTCCGGCAGGCACAAGCTTTGGTCTTGGTTATAACCTGTCCGTCCACACCGTGGCTCTGGATTGTCTATCCACCTCTCAAGACCGACCGTCTGGCTTGGCCGAGTTGCTGCAATGAAGACCATGGCTCCGACAGGCTCAAGCTTCCGACTTGGTTATAACCTGCCGACCACCCTTGGCTCTGGACATTCCATCCATCCCCTTGGCTCCGGTATGTGCAAGCTTCGGGACCGTCCACATCGTGGCTCTGGATTGTCTATCCACCTCTCAAGACCGACCGTCTGGCTTGGCCGAGTCGCTGCAATGAAGACCGTGGCTCCAGCACGAGCAAGTTTCGGGCTTGGTTATAACCTGCCGACCACCCTTGGCTCTGGGCATTCCATCCATCCCCTTGGCTCTAGCAGGCGCAAGCTTCGAGCTTGGTTATAACCTGACCATCCACATCGTGGCTCTGGATTGTCTATCCACCTCTCAATACCAACTGTCTGGCTTGGCCGGGTCGCTGCAATGAAGATCGTGGCTCCGGCAGGCACAAGCTTCGGGCTTAGTTATAACCTACCGACCACCCTTGGCTATGGACATTCCATCCATCCCCTTGGCTCCAGCAGGCGCAAACTTCGGGCTTGGTTATAACCTGACCATCCACACCGTAGCTCTGGATTGTCTATCCACCTCTCAAGACCGACCGTCTGGCTTGGCCGGGTCGCTGCAAAGAAGACCATGGCTCCGGCAGGCGCAAGCTTCGGGCTTGGTTATAGCCTGCCGACCACCCTACAGCGCTGGATGTCCCACAACTCAAACTATAGGGCTATCTTATCAATATACGGCATCAATCCGAACCTCTCCCCTCATCCTGTGGCTATCTTATTAATGTCCGGCATCAATCCGAGCCTCTCCCCTCATCCTAGGGCTATCTTATTGATGTCTGGCATCAATCCGGACCTCTCCCCTCATCCCGAGGCTATCTTATTAATATCTGGCATCAAACCCGGACCTCTACTCATCGTGGGGCTATCTTATTAATGTCCGGCACCAGTCCGGGTCATGGGGCTCTCTCATTCATCTTCAGCATTGGACCGAACCTCTCACCTTATCTTGGGGCCATAGTATTAACGTCCGGCGTCAATCCGGAGCTCACCCCTTGCAATGCGGCTCTCTTGTTTATCTCACCAGGTTGTAAGACTGTCCGATGCATGGCCATCAGGTCTCCGGATAAATGAGCCTGGTCCTTCTCGCTCGGCAAAGAGAGGTAAAATTATGAACAAACTAAGTTATTTACATTGTTCAACTATATGCCACAGGCAACAAAAAATACTACAACTGCTCCGGCAATGCTTGTCTACTCGGGATTTAATCCCTTTCTGGAAGCTCCAGCGGGGGGGCCTCGTGCTCCGGTACGCGTATGTTGAGTCGGAAGACCGAATCTGCCGGCATTCCTACGGCATCAAGGGCCATCCCCCAAACTTCCCTAAAGGCCATATCATACCCTAGTTTGAAGCCGACCTCGTGGACTGCAGGGCAGAGCTCGTGCACCTCACGATGGTACACCTCTGTGGTGTCCTTCACACCTTCAGCATAAGCTTTGTTGTCCGCTTTGGCAACGGCCTTCTTTAGATCTTCCTCGCTGATTCCTCCGGCCGGGCGGACCTCGCTGGGGCCTGTAGCAAGTTGTTATTTCAGCCGGTCCCGCTCCGCCGTTACCTCCTCAACCTGCAGCCTGAGCAAAGTCCTCTCAGCTTCCACCTCCTTAAGCTTGTCCTCCGTCTGCTGAACCCGATGGACCCAGAGATATGATTTCCGGAGCACCTTTTGGCTTGGGCTTTACAAACCAGCAAGGCACTGACACGCCTGCAACATCACAGATGGTCATAAATAAAACAGTTATCAGTAAGGGCCCGACCAAAAGAGGAAGAACGGGTACCTTTATGAGGCACGTCCCGGCATTATCGTACATATCCTCAATTCCAGCCGACAGGGCTGCCATATCAGCCGGCAGTTGTAGTGCCGGGAGTAGTGGGTAGGCGACTTTTGGGTAGGCGTTAACGCTGTCCGTCATCAAAACGGGCGACCCAGAGTACTTTTGAAAGTTGGGAGCCCAAGGCTCAGGTGGACCTGGGACGTACGGGGGTCGGGGACGACCCCTAAATATGTACCTGACACCCTCCGAAACCTCTTCATACTCGTAGGGCTCTTCATTCACTTGGAGAAGTTCCGGATGTCCCCCAGGAGGTGCGACATCCGGTCTACCGGCAGCCCCATCAGCCAGAGCAACTACCCTATCTGCTAGAGGAGCCTCCCCATCAACCAAAGTGGCGGCCCAATCCGTCGGAGCATCATCCTTGTCCGGCTCCTGCATCAACACCGCTGGAACCTCCATTTCTTGGAAATATTCTAGAACAGTCATTCGCCTCCGGGCAGAGGCTCGCACGACCGGATCTGCTATCACTTTCCTTTTCCCCCTTGCCTTCCGGTCCTCCAGAAAGCTATGGTACGTCGGCTCATATCCCAAGAGGTTGGGGGCATCCCTGCCGTTACACCTTAACAGTGCTGCTATCCGGGCAGCCAACGACATCCTCCTCGGGTGTTTGGATATTGTTGTAATGTCTGCACAGAAAGAGCAGAGTTAAGGCAGAATCAAAGTATGGGATCCGAAGCTAGAACATCGGGCGCTTACCAGGACTGCCCTCCTTCATCGGCACGGGGTACCGACGCTCTTCTCCCAGAGCAAAATTGTATTCACCAAATATTTGGAGGTAGAGGTTCCCCTATTTCTCTGAGTCTGGTAGCCTCATAAAAACATCGTCGTATGGTTTCCGGGGAGTAAAAAGTACCTGCCAGATGATCGGTTCCGAGAAAGAGAGAACAAACCCATCAGATCCGTCACATAAAATTCCAAGACGTCCCTCAGACATAACACCAGGATGAATCCTATGGTCCAATAGCCGTTCACTGAAAGTTGGTTTGGTGCAAGGTGGAACTCAGACAGGAACCCCCGAAGAAAGGGGCTAAACAGGATCTTTAACTGACCTTCGATCATGGCCATTAATGGGACCGTCACATAATCTTCTGAGTATGTAACCTCCGACCCGACTTCCACGCAGTTCACCGAATCCGGATTCTCGTATCGTCGGAAGAACTCTTTGAATTTAGCTAAGCCTCCGTGGAAAAAGTCAAGGTAGGGGCATAAATTGTCTCCTCCAGTCACCCTTACTTGCCTCCCTAGAGTCTTGTTTGGCCGGCCCCTCAAGGCCACGTATGTGGGCTCATTCTCGTCTGAGAAGTGCCGGACGATGTTGGTTCGGCCACCATCTTGGGGCTGCCTCGAGGAAGAAGCCCCGGGAGTAATCACAACAGACGGAGGAGGTGTCCCGGAGTTGGCCTCAGGAGTCAGTTCTCCCGGGGTCGGTTGAAACAATGGGTCAAGATCAGAATGAGACGAAAAAACTAAATCAATCACCTGCTCCATGACGATCGGAGGAGTGCAGTCGCCGAGGGATATGGAGCTCTACGGAGGGTCCCAGAATGCAATGTAAGTTCCGAAGGTCCCAAAGCTCAAGCCTATTTATAGCCAATCTCAAGTACGAAGCACAGCTATCATCATTAATTTTTATTTCAATAGTACAAAGGGAGCCCGTTTGACCGACAAATCAAGGCACGACACGTGGCAGTCACTGACATCCGCATTTCAATTATTGTACTGACAATTGTCGGGTGACGTCAGAGTGATCTTTGACGAGACCGTTCCCCCGAAGCAAAGCGTCCGGCATACCAGGATCAATCTTTTCCAACAAATTTGGGAAAGATTGAGGGGCTATTGTGGTGTCCGGATCTATGCCCCAAGGGATTGGACTCATTATTAAGCGCCGGATGTACTCTTAGGCCCTGAGGGTCCTTCGGCATTACCAACTCGTCGGTACAACGGGCCTTCGGCAAGAAACAATTCAGTATAGACCGGCCCCTACAAGACTGGGTAACCAGAGTATCCTCCGTGTTACCGACTACCAACCTTCGGTCACCATACCAGTCGGCCAAGCACCACCATCATCCTTGTGGCATAGGAGCCTGCTCCCAGGCCGACCGGTTCTTTACCGGAGGGCCAATCCTCCGGCGGCACCTAAACACAGGACGACTCATGCGCCCGCTCACGGATCCCCCTTCCGTACAACCGACCCGGCCCACCAGTCATTTCGGCCCACTTCGGAGCCCATAACGCGTGGCCCATGCGCCATTCTTGACCCCCAAGCAAGCATCCCCCTATAAATACCCCCCAGGGGTACTGTTCACGGGATCTTCTCTCCAACAGCTACCCTTCGGCCTCACTGCACTTGTTTTTTCCTCTCCTTCGCGAAAAGATACTAACTTAAGCATCGGAGGCCCCGTTGATCAAGACCGACCGGCGGGCACTAACCTCTTTGCTGCAGGAGCCAAGCAGGGGAACCCCTTTCGTTTTGTGCAGGGACCACGCAAGCCCTCAGATCATTCACCGACAGCCAGCGTCCGGATAGCCAGCAGTCGAGGAAGCACCCGGCAGAAATCAGCCCCCACACCTTACCCAACACTTCAAACCCAACATCAAACCCTATGAATAGTGCCTTAGTGGGATATTTATAGCGGGAACCTGACTTGGATCCCAAGGTTTGCGTGTGCGGCACGCATCGCTGGTCCCTATGGATGATGTCATCTTTAGTGGTGCACATGATGGGCCTACTAGGCCACTGCAGTTGTTGGGCCAGGTCATACCACAGATGGTTGAACCGCGAGCGGTCGTATGGAGTGCTTTGTCCCGTGTCACTGCCGACGAGTGGACCGGAGCAGCTAGTTAGGGTGGGAGTTGTACCCTTATCACAAGGAAAACTCGAAGCACACCCATGACCAGCGCATGGTCCATATGACTAGAGTGTCGGGTGGATGGAAAATCTCGTTGTTGGGAGATCTCCTTCGGTAACATCCCAAACTCCAAAATACACACAAAAAAATTTAAAATTTTAAACTTCTTTACTAAATAAAATCTCGAGTAGAAATTACCCAAAATAAAGTAACAAGAACAATAGAACCTCAAACATAAAACCCAATAGTGATGTAGAACTCTAAACTCAAAAAGAAATAATCATAAAACTGAAACCACTAGCTATTACAATTTTTTTTCTATCAACAGTCTTTGAAAACAAAAGGCAGTAAAGCTCTACCAAGTAACCAAGAAGAGGCACAAGACAAAATCTTCCAAAAGTCCTCCACAATATGGCACTAGCTCCTCAATCACAGTCAAGCATCCAATGACCACCTGCCTCGTAGTGGACCACTAACCCGAACCTATTTTCAGGCCAAAGACAAGGAAACAAAGTGTGAATATGATATTTTTAACTTCCAGAACACAAATAATATCAGTAATAGAGAAACATGATTATGAGCAGTTACGACTTTCATTCCACAATGCATCTCATGCATGATACTTTATATATTGGCCAAAGCCCTTTTTCAAAAGATTTGAGCATCATATACCTTGAAAATAGCTACTACTATAAGTAGTAGTTCGTACGCCCCGTGCACAAAAGTTTGGGGTACGTCCCACGCACCCATTGGACTTACGCTAGTTGCCAACCATTGGCCTTGCTAAATTGCCAACAACAACACCCGTCCCACGGAGGCATACATAATATATAGATGCATATTATGCTTTCCAACTCAACTCATGCATTTATGTCTATGCGTATCATCACATCATGCCATCATGTTCATGCATATAATTCTCATCATGCCTTCATGTTTATGCATATCATTCTCATTCAAATCATGCCTTCATGTGTTAATGCAACAACTATACCATTAACTTCTCTTGTCATAATAAACAGTTAACTAAAACAATATTGTGAACGTATAATTAAAGATACCACATCCTTACACTCACCAGTACCGTTGCTCAAACCTTCTCTTTGCCCTTGAGTGAGGCCTCAATGCCTTCCTCGAATGTCCCTATCAATCAAACTAACAACGTCATTCCACATGATAAATAATCTGACAAAGATAAATGGAATCATGAATTTACATCAACTGATTATATAATTCTTTTTAAACAGCTTATAAAAGTCTTTCAATTAAACCCTCCATGCCTTCCAAAATATTTCAAAATTTTACCAAAAATGTCAGAATTTTACTAACCACGACCGGTCGACCGATTTCCCGCGACCGGTCGACGCCACAAAATTGAACTCACTGACATTCCACGACCGGTCGACCGCGTGTACGTAGACCGGTCGTGGCAGGCATAAAAATCTCACTGCTTCTTCACGACCGGTCGACCGAGTACACGTGTATCGGTCGCCGTTCTACAGAATTGAAATTTTTCAGAATTTTTATTTACGAACCACCAATCCCCAACCTTCTCAACTTCGAACTTTTTGCCTCTAAACTCAAAAATCAAACATACCAAAGTATTCTAACCATACCCACACTAAACATATTCAATTAGTGACTTCAAACAACCCTTAAACACTCTCAAATCCCATGAATTCACCCTTAAAACTAGGGTTTCCCCAAAAACGAATTTAATAATTAAAACTTAGATCTAGCCCGATTCAAAAGTGACATAAATATAAAAATTGTATCAATAGATTCTTACTAACCTCGGGAATAATGTTGTAGAAGACTCACTCCTTCGATTCCCACCCGAAGATCTTCAATTCATTGAATCTCCTCTAGCCCCCTTTTTCACCTCTCTCTCTAACTCTTAATTAAGTGTTTAGCATAATGAGATTAGGCTACAACTTAACCTAAGGACAGATTTTTAGGCTAAAAGACCTAATTACCCTCATCACTTACTCTAATTCCCCTTTCTTTTATACTTATTGATTAAAAGCATAAAATACATTATTAATCACATTGATTAATTAACTCTTGGCACTAAAATTAAAATGGTGAATATTATTCCCTTGATATCACCTATGATATAATTTAAATACATTGAAATTAATAATTAGACGAGACGGGTATTACAACTCCTCCCCCTTAGAGAATTTCGCCCTCGAAATTTAAAGCAAGGAAAAATAGAATACCTGAAAATAGATGCGGATACTTCTTCCGCATAGCATCCTCACTCTCCCAAGTTGCTTCCTCAACTCCATGATTTCGCTATAAGACTTTGATCAATTGAACCACCTTGGAGCGTAATACTTGTTCCTTATGATCCATAATCTTCACCGACATCTCCTCATAAGACAAATCTTCATGCAACTCTAAAGGTTCTACTTCTAATACATGTGTTGGGTCACCCACATACTTCCGAAGCATAGAGACATAATACACGTTGTGCAAACGAGCCAACTCTACCGGAAACGCCAACCGATATGATGTCGCTCCTACTCTATCTACAATATCATATAGCCCAATATATCTCGGTGCTAATTTTCCTTTTTCCTTAAAACGAACAACACCCTTCCACGGCAAAACCCGCAAAAATACATGATCACCAACATAAGATTCTAGTTCCCGTCGCCTATTGTCTGCGTAACTTTTCTGACGACTCTGAGCAACCCTCTATAACACTCCCAAATTTTGGAACATATTTTTTTTGAGAAGTGTTAAATGTAGGTAACGAGTATCCAAACATGTAAGTGAATAGCTATCTACCACACGCACACTACCCATTACATTACTTATTACAATACATGCTTGCTATGATATGAGATACAACTGAAAAGAGGCAAAAGAGTTTTATAACACAACCCTGTACAACAGTGCCCCAAATAAAAGAGAAAGGCCAAAATAGGATTTATAAATTTATTCTGTACAAGACAGCCAACAGAAAAGAAAAGAAGTGCTGAAACTGAAAAGTAAGGCAACCTATCATCTACTGTCCAGTCCAGCTCCAAGTCCAATAAAGGATCCTGTGTACGCCCCCTTTGTGTATATCAAAGAGTTTAGCCCGAAGCATAGGGCAAGGTACGCGTAGAAAAACAACTCGGAAATCCGAGATCGAATCCTCAGGGAGCCTTCGGTAATTGTAATGACTTGGGTATTTCTTTTTGTATTTTCTATTAGACGGCACTAGGACGCCAACCAATGGTTTGTGATTGTTGTTCTTAACACACTACTAACTTGAAATTAAGAAATACGATTACTTAAACGGGAGTGGTCATAGACACAATGGCACAACTTTAGGCAAGTAAGTTTTTTAAGACAAATGATCAAGCATGATAAGCTCGTAGGTAAACCATAGAGCCGGGTTACATACATACTCCATAGACACTATACTAGAGGGATTGCAAGACATAGCACAAGAATTGGATGTGACAAAAGACTTGTCCACAACCAAGCAAGGTGATAACATTACAATACTCTAGCCAAATATAGGAGATATGCATGGAACCGCGGTCTATAATCTGGCCTAATATGGAAGGACATTACGAAAGCCTAAGGTCATGGCCATCATGGCCATGACCTTCCCCTACAACTACTCACTCATAATACAAACTGCCATGGCTAAATTAGATACTTGCATGAAACTCAAAAAGTAAAGAGAGGAGAAATAGGTTACCACACTTGTATTGCAAAGAGAAATAAAACTTCAATGTATCACAACTACCCAATAGCACAATTGTTCTTTTGAAATCTACAGAAAAATAACCAAAGTACTAAGGAAGAGAGAAGAGAGAGAGAGAGAGAGAGTATGTGATAGAATGAATTGTGTGATATTGATTTCCCACGAATTTGATGTATTTTCCTTCAATTTCCATGTGAAAAATCATTCCCCAGAAGTCTTGCCTTGGAAACATGCAATTCGGTGAAGAAACTCCCGCAAAAATCTGACATCTGTCCACGTCTCCATCGATGCAGACATAAGTTGCATCGATGCAACTAGTCACTTAAACGATTGATCGCCCCTTCCTGCATCGATGCAAGGTGATGCTGCATCGATGCGTCACAAAACTGAGCTTACTGACTTTTTTTTGGACCATTCTACATCGATGCAAAGGATTCCCCATCGATGCGACCACTATGGATTATTCCTGCATCGATGCGATAAGTGCCTGCATCGATGCGCAATGAAAACGAGCACATTGTATTTCTTTGAAGTCCACCTGCATCGATGCGATAAATGCATGCATCGATGCACACCAGTCTGCAATATATTTACTCTATGTATTTGATAAGTGCATCGATGCGAATGGAACCTGCATCGATGCAACAACCTTATAACCTGCCAATTCGTCTACTGTAACCTGATGTGCATCGATGCACCCAGATGCTGCATCGATGCAAACATGCAATCTTCGACAGAAAGGTTGGGCAGAAGCCATCCAAGCAAGCAAACTCCATTCAATCATCATCAACATCATTCAATCTTCGTCCAAAGTGTATCCAAAGTAGTGCAAGAAGCATATTCTCATTCAAGCAATCCAATGGCATCAAAAGCATGTATTTTCAATGATTCAATCTGAAACGTCACAAAAAATTACCAACGCGCACATCACGATAGAAATAGACCATATAAGCAAAAAAGCACGTAAGAAAGAAGCATAATGAGCCTAGATAAATGCAATTTCGTAGGCTAATCACAACCCCAAAATTAAACATTGGTCGTCCCGAGCAATTCGAATAAATCAATGTGGAGATAACATCGAAACAATGATTAGTAGATACCACAAAGACAAGATCATTAAGCACAAATCATGATGTCGCAATACAGATCAATAGATCCTCGCATTAATCAAGTGAACACGTGTCTCGACTCCAATCTCACATGGGCATAGAAAATTATCACTCTAGTCACACAAGAAACATAACACACCAATATAGCAAAGTGGAGCAAGATCATCCAAGAGAGTGAGTCACAACATTAGAGGCCAAAAGAATAGAACACAACAATAGCACATTTCATTCAACACAACAAAACATATAACATGTAATTCCGCAATCATCAAAGGACT
Organism: Monotropa hypopitys; assembly: GCA_002855965.1. Lineage (NCBI taxonomy): Eukaryota > Viridiplantae > Streptophyta > Magnoliopsida > Ericales > Ericaceae > Monotropa > Monotropa hypopitys. Next base: position 11,812 of record NMUG010007331.1, read on the forward strand.
TTTGGCTTCCAATGTGGGCTTCCAAAAAGAGAGATAACACCAAAACAAGGTAGCGGTAAATTTGGTTGGTCATACTACCCCACCGCTACCGACAAAAAGATGTGGACACACAACACACACACAAACAAACAACACAGAAAAACAACAACTAACAAATGAGACAAACAACCACACAACACTTCCTTCACGCCTTCTACTCGGTAGATCCATCATCAATGTCACCCAAAAACTTTTCTTCAACTTCCTCAACCTCTTCATCACTTACTTCCATGGTAGGAGCAACATATTTTTCTCCGGAAGTACCCTCCTCATGATCC
>NMUG010007332.1:0-12125 GCA_002855965.1 Monotropa hypopitys
GCTGAATATAATCAGTATCAAGAACAAATACCCATTACCATGAATCAATGACTTGTTTGACCAATTACAAGGAGCCCAAGTATTTTCTAAGATTGATCTTCATTCTGGCTACAATCAGCTTAAAGTCAAGGCAGAAGACATTGAGAAGACTGCTTTTCGCATCAAATATGGCCACTATGAATTCTTAGTCATGCCATTTGGAGTAACAAATGCGCCAGCAGCATTCATGGACCTCTTGAATTGAATCTTCGCCAACTACCTCGATGATTTCATAATAGTGTTCATCGATGACATTCTCATCTACTCGAAATACGAAGGGCAGCACGCAACTCATTTAACAACAATACTTCGAATCCTACAAGAGCAGAAACTTTACGCGAAGTTCAACGAATGCGAATTTTGGCTCAGGAATGTCCATTTCCTTGGACACATCATCGACAAAGATGGAACTTTGGTAGATCCCTAGAAGATAGAGACCATCACAAATTGGTTTGCCCCTACCTCAGTAGCAGAAGTCTACAACTTTCTAGGACTTGCCGGCTACTACCGACGTTTTGTCAAAGACTTCTCGAAAATCGCCATACCAATGACATAACTCACTCGGAAAGGAGAACCTTTCGTCTCGATCCAAGAGCATGACGAATGCTTCCAAGAACTGAAGAAAATATTGACCACTGCACCCGTGTTAACTCTACCCAAGGGAGACAAAGATTTTGCAGTCTACAGTGGTGCTTCACTGAAAGGATTAGGATGCGTTCTGATGCAAGAAGGAAAAGTTATCGCCTATGCCTCATAGTAACTCAAGCCACATGAGAAAAACTACCCTACTCATGACCTAGAGCTTGCAGTAGTAGTTTTCACATTAAAGTTATGGCACCACTATCTGTACGGAATCACTTGTGATATCTTCATCGATCACAAGAGTTTGAAGTACATCTTCACCCAAAATGAGCTAAACCTCAGGCAACGACAATGGTTAGAACTCATGAAGGACTACGATCTGAACATCTAATATCATCTCGGGAAGGCCAACGTAGTAGCAGACACACTCAGCAGAAAAGGGCACCCCTATCTAGCTCACCTCTCAATGATCTCCATCGATCATGTCAATATTGAAGAAACCAAAGCATCCCAGAAAGACGACCCCAAGTTGTGGAAAATTTTCGAAGATGCCAAGAGGAAACCAGATGGAGAATTCACCACCCACGATGGTCTACTCAAATTTCACAACCACATATACATCCCCAATCAACAAGATGTCAAACGAAAGATCATGGATGACAATCACAGATCAAGATTTACAATCCATCCAAGACGAACAAACATGTATCAAGACATGAAGAAATTGTATTGGTGGATGAGAATAAAACGAGATGTTGTAAACTACGTCAGTCGATGCTTTCAATGCCAGTAAGTGAAAGCCATCTGATAGAAGCCAACAGGACTGCTCCAGTCACTATTGATTTCGAGATGGAAATGGGAAGACATCACAATAGATCATGTCATTGGATTTCCATGATCATCCAAAGGCAACAATGCGATTTGGGTCATAGTCGACTGATTGACCAAATTAGCCCATTTTATACCTATCAAGAACACTTACTTGATGGACCAAATGGCCGCCACTTATGTTCGAGAAATCATTCAGTTGTATAGAACCCCAGTATCTATCACCTCCGATTGAGATCCACGGTTTGTGTCAAGATTTTGGAAAGAACTTCAGAAAGTCATAAGAACAACACTCAACTACAGTACCGCTTCCACCCATAGACGGACGGACAATCCGAGAGGACGATTCATACTTTAGAAGACCTACTTCAAGCATGCACGTTGGAATTCCAACGAAGCTGGGAGGAGCACCTACCATTAACAGAATTCGCTTACAACAACAGCCATCAAGCAAGTATTGAGATGTCACCATTCGAAGGCTTGTATGGAAGGAAATGCAGATCGCCTGTGTGCTAGACAGAACCCGGAGAGACATAGCTTACTGGACCAGAAATTGTATAAGAAACCACGGAGAAGATCATGCTAATTCAGGAATGATTGAAGACAGCCCAGGATCGTCAAAAGAGTTATGCGGATACGTGACGAAGAGAGCTTGAATTTCAAGAAGGCGACAAAGTATTTTTAAAAGTATCCCCTACAAAAGGCATCATCAGATTTGGGAAAACCGAGAAGCTGAATCCTCGCAACATGGGACCATTCGAGATCCTTGAAAGGATAGTCCCTGTAGCTTATCATCTGGAACTCACCCCAGAATTAGATAACATCCACAATATCTTTCACGTATCAATGCTTCGTCAATACATTTCAGACCCATCCCACGTACTGACCCAACCACCAGTCCAGATTCAAGAGAATCTATCTTATAAAGAGTGACCAATCAGAATTTGGGACCAACAGGAGAAGCGACTCAGAAACAAGACTATTCTGTTAGTAAAAGTCTGGTGGGAGATTCAACCAGGCAACGAATCCACTTAGGAGAAAGAGATCGATATGCATCAAAAGTATCCACAACTATTCATAGAAAGTATGTTTTCTATCATGTTATGCTTTGCATTCGCTAAGTTCTCACTTAAAGGTTGGGGACCAAACTCATATAAGTTAGGGAGGATGTGAGACCCAGACCCTAAGAATTAGTCTATTTTAAAATTTTAAGATTTTAAAACGAAAATAAAAACCCAAAGACTAATCGGTTGGCAAGGATAAGGTCCGGCCATAGGAGCCCCACCCTTTGGCCAAGAACTAGAGAACCCGAGCAGCCGTTCTGAGCAGCCATGCTGCTGAGCTATCGAGCAACCAGGCTTCCAAGCAACCAGACTGCCGAGCAGTTGTGCTGCCGAGTTGTTGAGAACCCATGCTACCGAATGTCTAGGACCAGACCTTCGGTCCTATTCTGCCCTTCGGCCAAAATGGACAAAGAGAAAGGACAAGGACTTGTCATAAAGTAAAGGAATCTCTACAAAAGCTGAGCCCTCCCGAGATTCCCGCCAAAAGGCTGTCGCCTACTAGGAATCCCGCTGAAAAAGCTGGAGGGAATACCGGCTGGTTGGCTGACACCACGTCCAGACAAACGACGCGGGGCTAAAAGCTGATGCTGCCAGGAATTCAGGTGGGCACCGCCCATTGGTCGGTCCAGAGCCCTTTTGGCGCCAATAGAACCCCACCCCGCAGGCCTATAAATAGAGACCCAAAGTCCCTCTAACCTTCACACCAAACTCCCTCCCGAGCACTTAACCTCCATTTCTCTCTCTAGAAGTTGTCCGGACATCCGTCCGTTCGGCAACCTCACCGATCGACCAAGTCATAAAGTCTTTACTTTTCCAATAACTTGGACAAGCACCCCTCATACCCCTCAGTGTTCGGCCAAAATCTTCGCCGAGCACCACCTGAGCAAAGAAGAAGTTTTCAACGTTCTTTCTGTTCGACAGAATTGTATACACCGGATAGAGTTCCATCTCGGCAAACACTTAGACCAGAAGCTCACTCAGGTAAATTCTTGGCCCTTCAAAATGTCTGTCATTTCTGCTCGGCAAGTCCATCGAAGGACTTAGCCGCACTAAGAGTCAGCATGTTAGCCTTCTCTAATTTCTGCCGAAGCACCCCAGTATTGTCATTTTAGCTCAGCAGAAATACCAAGTGTTCGGCACTCAGCCAAATAGTCCGGACAACCCCTTTTGACCCTCCAGCTAAACTCCTTTTAGCTCAGATAACATGTTCGGACCAAGCTGCTGGAGCACTAGTGCTCAGCAAGGGACAATCTGCCATTTTTAAAGCCTTAGCTTATGAGCTCGGCTACACATCCAACAGCTTGGGCATTTAGCCATAAGACCTTATAATCACCTTAGTAAGCATTTCGACCAGTCTTAGCATCCAAAGCACCCTTTCCCGCACTGCAAGAGTTGCCGTTGTTCCTTCGGCAGCTCAGCAATGAACCTTTCGGTCCAGCACCCTTCGGCTAAGGCCATCAGTGGACCTTTGGCAGAGTACTGCTTCAGTAGAAAGCTCAGACCTCCGGACACTTAGGCCTCTGGCCAGAAGCCAAGCTCTGGCCATGAGCTCAGCCTGGAAGAACACTTTGGTTAGAAATTTATAAGTCTTCTGTTTTGGCAGATTCGAGTCCAGCACTACCTTAGGATCAAAAGCAAGAAAACCCTACCACATTTAGGTGAATATCTATATACCATAATTACTCTTACTTTTTAAATTGCTCATTTCCTTTACAAAATATATTTATGAAAAGCCATTGTGTTATCACTCGTTTTGAGAAAACAAAATAGAGCAGCAACTCCTTCATTTACATGGATCAATGGTCGATTTCGAACGACAGGAGTTATAATTGAAATGGAAATAAAACGGAATAAAATGATCATACGGCAAAAAGGCACAACTATGATATTGAAAATGGCAATGCACTTCCATAATTCAAACAGCTTGATATGACAAGCACACAGCAGGTGCTTGAATAGTGTACGGGTAGGATATGATGATGAAAAGCCTACAGACGGGATCTTGAAGCACAAAAGACGCTAGTACCACTCGGTACAGTTAGCCCTAGTGATGGCACTAGGGGGATGATCCCTCGATGATGCCGCTGGGGGCGGTTAGCCCCTGGTGAAGGTATCAAGGGGGATGAGCCCTTGGTACAAGATATTGGTCCGATCACAAAATTAATGCAGATTATGCCAAATTAATAAAACTGCTATATAGAATGGTTTTACGATTGAGAACTATTAATTCGTAAAACTTGTGATGTGTTATATATTGATTCACTCTAGCTTTAGCTTATGAGTTTTTATAAAACCATTTCAGGTCATATCGAGGAGTAGCTTTGGAGCAGCTTAGTTGTTTTATATTCTCTTTCCTGAGCCTATAATGATGTAATCATATTATTCTAGTGGAAAACTTATACACTGCTCTGGATTGTTCACTCGCTTCCACATTAATATTATATTTGTTGTATGGAATTCCTCAACTCTTTTATCTTAGGCTTTTGCGAGCTTGCTCGTTGGCCAGTCATGGATTCATCTCAAGAATGGGATGGGTCGTGACAGCTTTTCTTGCATTTTTGGGTGGGTTTCCCACAGACAGTGTCAATTGTGCGAGGGTAAAATAAGGCCGCACTACACTTGCCGGTAAACAGCTGAATATCTGGAATCTGTGGCTTGTCTGTCAATTTTCTCCACCTCTTGCTAGCCCTGCACTCATAGAAAACTATTAGAGGACCTCCCACCTATAGCGGCCGGAAGGATCTCCGATGACTAAGTTAGTCCTGATCGAAGAAGAAATGGTAAACTGTAAGCACGAGAGAGTTTGAGAGAAAATGGCATGTACCGTTCACTGGTGGCTGAACTCCTGCTTAAATACTCCTGCCTTTAGGGTTTCCAGCTTCTCGCTAGAAATGAGGTCTTCCTAAGACTTCTTGTCCCTTTTCCTCATTTCTGCTACATGTCTCACACATTCTCCAACAAAAACAAATATTGGCACACCTTTTACTATTCTTGGGACTCTGAATATTCTCTTGGGAAGGGGAAGTCTGACACGCGTGCCTTGCACCATTCTCTGGCTGACCAACACATGGACTCCTCGTCTGCTACACCTTCATGCAATATTCCATTGGATGTCGCGCTAGTGGATGTCGGTCGTACATGGCCGACCTAATCCACACAGCGGACACTGCTAGAGTCCATGCTCAGTTGTACCACACTCGGTCTGGCACGTACTACTCCGTAAGACTGTTCTCTGCGCTGTGAGGATTCTAGCTGCACAACGCCAGCTTAATCCGCACAGCAAAGCTGCTGGGTATGGCACTTGACTAGTATCTCACAGGGTCCTGCTCGTGTCCTTGAATAGCTACCCGTCCAACTACCTAGATGTTAGCCACACAGGGCCAACCTAATTCGTAGTGTGGGGGTACTATTGGAAGATCTAGCAACGCCACACAGAATAATTGGTACCCACACTAAACGGATGTCTAGCCGCACTGGGCCAACCTGATCCTTCAGTACAGAATGCTGATGACGTGGTCGTCTGGTACCGAAATCCCACTGATGTGCTGGGATAGTACAATTATGCTTTTGATACATGGAAAATCCTGATTAACCCCTTGGGTATCTCTTGAGAAGAAGTATAAAATAGAAGATGTTGGTTCAAAGGAGTTTCTAGCCTGCTGATTCACCGACTTTGAAATGGTGGACAATCGATCAGTTGTTAGCCAAGAACAAGAATTTGAAGTTCTGCTACATGAAATGCATGCTGAAGGATTGCTAATTTTAGAATCCTTAAAGGTAGCTTTAGCAGTTCATAAGCTTCCACCCTCCTAGAGACAATTTAGGGCATACTTGTTGTACAAATGTAAGGAAATGACTTACGAAGACCTCAAGACGAAGCTCATAATTGAGGAGGACAACAAAAGGAAGAGAAAATAGAACAAATGAATTCTCTTATACAAAGGCCAATGTGGTGGAACATCGCTCAAAACATAGGCCTGGAGGCAAGCAAGGCCAACCGAAGAAGGTTGAGAAGTACAACGGTAAAGGGTCAAAGAATCTATGCTATAAAGCAATGATCACCAAGAAATAGTCTGCATCATTTCAGGGCAACTGTTTTAATTGTGGAAAATCTGGGCATCATGCTACTGACTACAGGAAACCTCTGAACTCTCATGCTAAAGCGTATTTGTCAGACATGGAGGCGTCCACAAAAGATGTTGCTAATTTGAACCTATTATTCATGATCTATGAGGTAAACCTAATAGGTTCTAACCCTAGAGAATGGTGGCTCAAGACTGGAGCTACTCGCCACGTCTGCTTTGATAGAAGCATGTTTACTACTTTTGCACCGGTTACAACGGTGAAAATATATTCTTGACAACCTCGGCTACCTCAGTGGTAGAAGGTCAGGGAAAGATCATTCTCAAGTTGATGCCTGGAAGAGAACTGACGCTCAATAATTTGGTGTATATGCCTGAGATTCGTAAGAATCTCATTTCTGGATCTCTACTGGTTAAGGGCGGAATGCACATGGTATTCGAGGCCCACAAGTTGGTCTTCACCAAAGCAGGAGTTTTATTGGAAAAAGTTATTTGGGAGATGGGATGTTTAAGCTCAGTGTTTGTACTGTAACCTCTAACAAGGGAACGAATGTAATATCTGGCAATGTTATCAATAAAAATGCATCTACTTCTGCTTAATTGCTTGAGTCTTTTACTTTGTGGCATGGTAGATTACGTCATGTTAACTATAATGCTTTGCGTAGGTTAATAAACCTAGATCATATTCCGAGGTTTCAAATTGATATGAATCATAAGTGTAAAACCTGTGTAGAAGCCAAATTAACAAGGTCTTTATTTCATAGCATTGAAAAAAGTACTGAGCATTTGGGACTTGTTCATAGTGATATGTGTGACCTAAAGTTCGTTCAAACTCGAGGCGACAATAATTCTTTTATAACTTTTGTCGACGATAGCACGAGGTATTGTTATGTCTACTTACTCAAAAGTAAGGATGGAGTCATTGACAAACTTATTCTTTATAAGAATGAAGTTGAAAATCAACAAAGTAGAAAGATCAAGGTACTACGCAGTGACCGAGGTGGTGAATATATAAATCCATTTGGTGAATTTTGTGCCTAACACGGTATTATACACCAAACTACTGCACCATATATGCCTCAGCAAAATAGAATTGCTGAACGTAAGAATAGAACCTTGAAAGAAATGATGAATGCTATGTTGATTAGTTATGGATTATCACAGAACATGTGGGGGGAAGCAATTCTCTCTGCAAATTACATCTTGAACAAGATGTTGAGGGAAAAATTAGACAATACCCCATATGAACTTTGGAAAGGTCATAAAGCTTCTTATAAGTATATGCGAATGTGGGGGTGTCTTGCAAAGGTGACTGTACCTCCACCAAAGATAGTCAAGATAGGACCTAAAACAATTGATTGTGTGCTCATAGGATATGCACATAATAGTAGTGCATACCGATTCCTAGTTCATAAATTTAAAACATCATATATTCATGTGAACACAATCATGAATAAAGAAATACAAATTTCTTTGAACACATATTTTCATATAAGTCAATTGAGGTATCAACCTCACACAAATGACCTCTAGAGTATACTAATGATAGCAATCAAGATCAACTAGAGAAAGTTGAAGAAGAACCTAGACGGAGTAAAAGGGCAATGACCACAAAGTCTTTTGGTCCTGACTTTCTCACATACTTGACGGAAATTGATCCTCAGAGTTACAAAGAGGCAGTGTCCTCTCAAGATGGTCTTTTATAGAAGGAAGCCATCAAAAGTGAGATTGAATCCATTATTTAAAATCACACTTGGGAGTTGGTTGATCTTTCACCAGGCTCTAAACCTTTTGGATACAAGTGGATCTTCAAGAAGAAACTAAAGGTGACTGAATTGATAAATACAAGGCAAGACTTGTTATCAAAGGATATATACAAAAAGAAGGCCTAGATTACTTTGATACATATTCTCCAGTAATAAAAATAATATCCATTATAATGATACTTACAATCGTTGTATTGCGTAATCTAGAGATACATCAAATGGATGTCAAGACAACTTTCTTGAATGGAGATTTAAATAAAGAAATCTACATGGAGCAACCAGAAGGGTTTTTAGCTCTAGGCAAAGAAACGAAAGTCTACAAGTTAGTTAAGTCACTATATGGCTTAAAGCAAGTACCAAAGCAATGGCATGAAAAATTTGATAGTGATATGCTATCTAGTGGTTTTAAAATCAATGAGTTTGACAAGTGTGTTTATGTCAAAGATATCAAAGATAGATATGTCATCTTGTGTCTCTATATAGACGACATGCTTATCATTGGTAGTAATGACAAGATGGTCAAAATCACTAAGAATATATTGAATTCTAAATTTGACATGAAAGATATGAGACTTGCTAATGTCATTCTCAGAGTGAAAAATACTCGGACATCAAATAGACTTGTGTTGTCACAATCTCATTATATAGATAAGATTCTAGACAAGTTCAACAAGTTTGATAATCCATAGCCAGGACCCCGATGGATCTGAGTCTCAATTTATCCAAGAATACTGGTAAAGGTGTGTCACACTAGAGTATTTACGGATAATTGAGAGTCTTATGTACTTGATGACTTGTACATAGATAGACATAGCTTACTCTGTTAGTTGATTAAGTCGCTACACGAGTAATCTAGTTGTTAATCACTTGAAGGCTATAACTAGAGTGTTACATTATCTAAGGTACAATGGACTGCACTACACCAGGTATCCAATAGTACTTGAAGGATACGCTGATGCAAATTGGATATAAGATACTAAAGACTCTAAATCCACAAGTACAAATGTTTTCATTCTTGGTGGTGCAACAATATCATAGAAATCTTCAAAGCAAACCTGCATCGCAAGGTCGACAATAAAATCAGAATTCATTTCTCTAGACAAGGCAACTGAAGAAGTAGAATGACTTTGCCAATTCCTTGAAGATATTATTAAATGGTCAAATCGTGTGCCTGTAATTTGTATACATTATGATAGTCAACCAGCTATTGACAGGGCACAGAGTAATATGTATAATAGAAAGTCACAACATATCCGTCGTCGACATAATTCCATTAGACAACTACTCTTATATGGTGTTGTCACTCTTGACTATATAAAGTCTAAGGATAACATTATGGATCTGCTAACCAAAGGGTTAACACGAGAGTTAGTTGCTCAAGCATCGAAAGGAATGGGTCTAAAACCTACAATGAACAAAGATATCTTGATGGAAACCTAACCTAGTTGACTGGAGATCCCAAGATCTAGGTTCAAAGGGATAATCTAATCTTGTATATCTAGTAGTATCACTGTGGAGTTTATACTCCTACTCATTCCTATGGTGTAAACAGTGATAGAACATTCAAGATGAGCTATGCTCTTAATGGCTCTTATGTATTGGTATGCCAAACAGATTATTCACATACTTTAGTTAAGAAGTCACCTATGTAAGTATGAAGTGGGCCGCTTCTTTAAGAATTTAGAAAAAGCAAAATTCTCGAGAATATACTTGCAGAATCAGGAGTGTTCAAGGCCAAAACGAACACAAAAAGTAAGAACTAAGTTGTGTAAGGAAAAGTCCTGTGTGTAGTCTATTGTCTCGGATTACAAAAACGGCAGAACAATTCAAGACTACATGTTCACTGGTCAATTAGTAACTCCCGATAGGCTTTCACAAGGGAAGGTTCAAAGTCAAAAGCTATCTATCCTATGCAGGACCAATCCATAGAACTCCTCTCTCTCTCTCTCTCTCTCTCTCTCTGTTTCATTGAGTCAGTTTCTTCTGATATACCGCCAATATCATTTATGTGGGGGATTGTTAAAAATAAGAAAAAAAATTTGGATTGAATATAATATTGGACATTCTATCATTGTTCACAACAAGCCTAAGGGAAAAATAAGTGGATGTGCACATCGCTTATTTTTCTACACACGCACACACACATGCGCCGCCGCCCACCCGGTCAGCAAAAAATAGAGAAAATTCTCAAAATTGTTATCAAATGTTGGGGGTATTTAAAATAATTATTTTTTTGAATTATGAATTTTGGACCGTAGATTATTGACTTTTGGATTATAATGATAATGTGTGTGTTGGAATAGTATACACAGAAATAAAGTTTGAAAAAGTGTAATAGTTGGTTAAATAATATAGTAATTGATGAGAGGTGCAGAACCAGTGATGGATCCAGGATCTAAGACTAGGTGTGACATTAAATATATATTTTTAGTGTTTAGAAAATATATCAAGTTCTTGAAGATTGTCAAATTGATTAGCATGATTTATGAAGTGACTAGAGTTTAAAACCCATTATGGTTTAATTTACACCAAAAACTTTTAAAAGTAGTAAAAGGTATAGATTATCTTCTGACAAGGTTTGAACCCTGCTATTTTCAAATGATGGAGCAAACTCTAACCAACTAAAATAAAGACAAATTTGTTATAAATGATGATATGTAATGTAAATTGGGTTAAAATTAGGCCTCCACTTTGGGTTTTGAAAAAATGGGTGTGCCACGTGCCACACTCCTTCACTTAATAAATCTGCCCAGAGCTACGAGCTTGGAATCCGCGAGAGCTCAGCATCCAAGGCCAGTTCAATGTCAAAAAGAATTTTTTTGTCAAATAGATTCTAACTCAGATTAACGTCAAGCCGACAGAGATCGTCAACATGATCATTTATGATTGGATGTCCAAAGCTTTTGCCCTACGAGATGACTGAGAGTAGCCAAGTGATGCTCCTGTCTATTCTCTGTTTAAAATGAGAATCCTACGAGGTCAAATGAAATCCCACCATTTACGCCCTTTATTACGGGAGAATGCGAGAAAAATAAGGAAACATTGCTACAATTACAGAAACTTACCAAAACTAGAGAATGAGTATATAACTCCCATAACGGGTATCAGCAAAAAGTACAAAAATATTTGGGGTTCTTATGGGCCGGTCCCAAAAAATAAGATTTTACCCGTTTAGATCCTGTGCAAAAGTTCTTGAACCCATTTAGGTCCAATTTTAAAACGCGTGTCTAATTAATGACGAAAAGCCGAAAATGCCCTCACCACTTTCACCGCACTGTAACTTGTGATGAAACACAAGTTACAGCTCCATTTTTCACTGTAACTTGTGTTTAATCACAAGTTACAGTGTAAATTGGGGCTGTAACTTGTGATTAAACACAAGTTACAGCCCATTTTTCACTGTAACTTGTGATTAATCACAAGTTACAGCCCCATTTTTCACTGTAACTTGTGATTAAACACAAGTTACAGCCCCATTTTGCACTGTAACTTGTGATTAAACACAAGTTACAACCCCATTTTTCACTGTAACTTGTGTTTAATCACAAGTTACAGCCCCCAATTTGGACTGTAACTTGTGTTTAATCACAAGTTACAGCCCCCAATTTGCACTGTAACTTGTGATTAAACACAAGTTACAGCCCCAATTTGCACTGTAACTTGTGTTTAATCACAAGTTAACCTCCATTTTTCACTATAACTTGTGTTTAATCACAAGTTACAGCTCCAATTTGCACTGTAACTTGTGATTAAACACAAGTTAC
>NMUG010007333.1:0-12125 GCA_002855965.1 Monotropa hypopitys
TGAGAATGAAGGAGGGATGGTCTCCTATTTATAGGAAAAATCTGGACAGGGTCATACCTATATAGGTGACGCAAAGTTTCATCGTTCCTATAGAAGCGACACAAATTGCGACTAATTATGCCCATCACACTCAATTATGCCCATGCTTTATTTAGTCACCATCTTTGTCTCCCACCCATACAGGGGGGAATATTCTTGGGGACCACATTAGTCTATGTGATGTCGTTTTGGTCCGTAAAGTCCTATTTGGCTACACATTGATTTTGAGACTACTTAAAATACCCTTCCCGTGAAGGATTTGATCCCAATTACTATCAAAATTCTTGCCTTAAAATACCTTTGGTGTAACCATGTATTTTCAAATCATTTTTTTAAATATAAAAATTCAAGAGAGAAATTATGCAAAATGGAGCATGCATGAGTCTATATCCAAATCCAATAGTATAAGTCCAAGTTTATAAAACATTTACAAAATGATGCCCGGGAAAATAAAGTAATAAAGAGTACAAGATCAAGGTAGGAAATTTCGGGGACGAAATTGCTTTAAGGTGATTGAGATGTAGCGACCCGTATTTCAAAAAGAAATTTCCGGAATATCAATTCGTATTTTAAATTAGATTTAAAATATAATCTATTTTATCTTAAAATCTTAGTGTGATCTTAAGGTGGTTGACCCTAGGATGAGGTAGAGAATTTGATTACGAATCCAACGCGACTTGAATCACCTCAATTGGAGGTCGGACAGAGAAGATATCATCGAAATACGTTCGGATGTCGAGCGTTAACAATTTCTGGAAATTTTCTGAAGTGGTCGTCCGGACCACAGCCGAGTCTCGTCCGGACGAGCTCGACAGGGAGAAGGCAAAATGTCCAGGTAGTGTCGTCCGGACGACGGGCAATTCTCGTCCGGACGACGGTTCTAGATTTTGGTTATTTGCTTCAGGAGGTTTCGTCCGGACCACGGGGGTGGTCGTCCGGACTAAAGGGGGTTTCGTCCGAACGACGGTCAGTTTCGTCTGGACGACGCGTGCGGAAAATTGTTTTCTTGTGTTTTAATGAGGGGCAAAATGGTCATTTCACCCCTAGGTCGTGTCTTATACCTATTTTCGGCCTGAGAGACCTCTCCTCCCTCAATTTGGTCCAAACCTAATCTCTCTCTTCTCTCTCTAAACTCCATTGGAGCCCAAGCTCCAAGCTTGGATTTGAGGGTCATCCGGGCCTCCCCCGGACTTTTGCCAAGGCTTAACGTCGATCACCTCGGCGAGATCTATTCGGTGACGTGCATATCGTATCCACTCTCCAAAAATTTCGGGTAAGTCAAATCTCTAAAGTGGTTGTCTTGTGTTTTCACCTTTAGAAACGTTGTTCCTAACGTAGTCCTCTACCCATTGACGTACATAAGTTCGCAAGCATCGGAGTTTGGCGCGGCTAGGATTTTTTGGTCGTCGGCGCACGTTAAGGTAAACATGTTACTATTTCGTGCATTTGTGTGTGTGTAGCTCACTAATGTTCTTAAAAATCAAGAAATTAAATGATTTCATAAAAAGCCCCAATTTTGAATAAATGATCGATCTTGAGAAATTGGTATAATCGGATTCGCATTCATGTATAATTGAGTATCCTTGGTAGGATTAGAATGCGAGAATGTGTGAATTTGGATTGAGCGTGTGACTAGACGATCATTTGGTAAAATTTGGGAGTTGTGGGTATATTGGTGACTTTTGTTGGAATTGAGGAGATAGGATGTCCTCTCGACCTTGTATTGGTCGTAGTGAGCAACATGGTAGTATTGGACCATTCGTCGGCAAGTGTAAATGTGGTGTTGGCCATTGGGATGGCCTTGGTGCCGTAGGAACCCTTGGTGCGATAAAATGTCTATGAGAGACAAAGACCTTGGAGATTGGTGAATTCGTCACCTTAGGTTAGAAAATTCGTTCCTAGACATTGGATATGTGTTGTGGTCTTATTGGGTGAATTCGTCATCCTTGGTTTGGGAACTCGTCCCTTGTTAGCAAAGTCGTTGCTTGTGTTTTGGGTGAATTCGTCACCTAGAGTCGGGAATTTGTCCCTCGTGGCAAAATCGTTGCCCGTGTTGGAGAACTCGTCTCCATCGACTCAAACTCTAAAACTTATCTAACTCACTTATATTAATTAACCAACAAACAATAACACAAAAGGATGATCAATTCGTGATCATAGGACCAATTCGTGGTCACATATGTGCATAGGTTAGTTCTTGAATTTGTTGAGACTACCTTGATCAATTCGTGATCTTCGGGCCAATTCGTTGTCATTCGAGTGTGAGGTTGGTTCTTGAATTCGTTGAGACAACCCAAATCAATTCGTGATTCACCCGGGAGATAGTCAACCCTTGAATTCGTCAAGGCAACTGTAAATCGATGAACGGCTCGATGGTTTTCTGGTTACTTACACTAGCCCAAGGTTTGATAGTAGATCCTATCTTGGAATTCGTCTTATAGGTTTTGAATCCCTTGTGGCCCTTTTCTAAAATGTTCCGAGCCGGGAATTGAACCAACTAAAGTTCAAGATAATAAATCCACCTACTTGTTTAACCTATATATATATATATAGAGGAAGGGAGAGTGTCCTTGGCTAGGGTTGGTTGTGGACTTATGAATCTTATTGTGGTGGTGCTAGCCAACTCGTGGCTTTAGCAAAGGAATGAGACTTGGCCAATTTGTGGCATTTGATAGCTTGAGGCTTGGAGTCATGTCGTGGCATTGAAATCCGTTGTATTTTGGTTGAGATGTGTGTGGTATTGGTGTGCCTTGGTTCGAGGCTAAGTAGGAAGGTAAATGACTAGTTAGTATTGGACTTTCGTGGAAATCATTGGTTGGCCTTGTCTAGGCAACATTCGGACTTCGTGATAGTAAAATCCTTGGATGAGTACCTTCTATTAATTACGTATGGTTATATCGGGCTAGAGTCATAGAATGACCTTTGTGTAATGGTCTTGGCGCTTGTTAGTGATTTTCTCCCGGTTGAGGTTTGGTTGTCCAAATAGAAGGTCCTGGCTTATCCGTTGTGATGGTTGGATAGATATGAAGGTTAGAGGTTCTCTATAGATGCGAGTTTGTTCTTGACTAGTATGGTATGGCTATATAGACTTGTGATCGGACTTGATGATCTTGGTGTGAGTATTGAGAACATGCTTGGGATTGCATAAATAGGATTCACCCACCTTGCACATAATCACCATACCGCATCTTCACTTAATAGTCACATGTTTGCTGAGTCTTTATGACTCAACCTTTTTTCTACAGTTCTTTGCAGGGTTTGCAGGGTTGGCTTGCTTGTAGAGGGGTTGGCTTAGGCTTGCTCTGGTTCCTTGTGGTGAGAAGCATGATCTATTTTAAATCATGTTTTTATTTCCCCTCTTTTCCCCTTGTAGCCTACGGGCATCCCACTTTCTTAAATGGTTGTTATATTTCATATGCAAGCAAGTTCTTATGTAAAGCAACTGTTGTATCTAAGTTTTAAGCAAGCTTCATTTGAAGGAAAAAAGGATAGTTAATGTTTTACTTCCGCATGAATTGTATAAGGAGATATGCTTGTACTTCTTTGTCGTTGGAATGGTTTATGCAAAAAGATATTTATGCATTTCTTTTAATTCAAAAAAAAATGGTTTGAAAATCCGGGGCGTGTCAGAGGTCTTGGAAAGTTGGTTGAAAAAGCATGATACATCGGAATATCGAGTCTAGGTTACTTGAGGATTAAAGATTTGGTACTTGATAAGACTGAGTATGTAAGTTTTAAGAATTGTGGTAAGGCATGGCTTGGCAAGTGAACCCTTGGATTAGGAACACTTACGTGCTGCTTGATTGTTTGCGTGTCACGCCCCGGATTTTCAAACCATTTTTTTGAAAAGCAGTTTTAAATGATAAACATGGGATACAACTACTTATCATCCAAATACAGTCAGTTGAGTTTCTCATTACATCACAGAACATTACAAAGTACAAGTACAACAAAGTAGAGAGCGGAAGAGAAGTACAAGTACAAGCCTACTATAACTGCTACTGTGAACAGAAAGAGCTACAAATACAGAGTAAAGGAAACACAACTGAAAGTACTAAAACTGAAGTACAACGCAAAGAAAAGTACAAGTGAATATTGTATCTACACTATCCTGTACAAAGAAGCTACTGAAGCTGAGGTAGCCGAGTTCAAGAAAACCCAACAGTTGACTCCAACTCCAAGCCACCAAGTCCGTCTAGCCCTGCAACACAGACTAGAAGAAGGAAAAGAAAGAGGGTCTGAGCAAACCATGACTCAGTGAGAAAACCCATAACTACTACCAAGTATGCACATGCGGTGCGTGCCTACGTGTCCACAAACAACGTACGAGAACAGTAAAGAAACCAAGTGCACGTAGTGTAAACCTAATTCAAGGCAACAGTGACATAGGCGTATCGCTAACAAAGTGTGTCTAAACAAAGGCGCAACATCAAGTGAGTGCAAAGGATACTACATCCCAGGTCCAACCGAAGCAACCTCTAATCTCAACTTAATTAACCTTACTACTAAGGTACAACAACTCTAAGGATCTACTAAGGATCCCAAAACAACACTGTGCCAAGATATCTAACCATAACTCACGTTGCGAGCCACGCCAACTATCATTATCGTTATGTGTTGGATTCATATGCCATATTTGATGTTTGAGATATTTCTTTCTTTCCTTTATATCTTTCCATTCATTGATTTCCTAAATATGGATAAACCACAAAACCCCTACTCAAGTACATTCCGGGTATCCCACCATTCTTGTCACGATACTCGTTCATGTTTGTAAGTCCATATCCGTTCATAACATGGATAAACCATGGAATCCCTAGTCAAGTACATTCCAAGTTATCCCAACTTCTCATACAAGGAACGTAACCATGGAATCCCTAGTCAAGTCCATTCCAGGTTATCCCACCACATGGATAAACCACGGAATCCCTAGTCAAGTCCATTACGGGTTATCCTAACTTTCTCATTCAAGGGACATAACCATGGAATCCCTAGTCAAGTCCATTCCAGGTTATCCCACCACATGGATAAACCACGAAATCCCTAGTCAAGTCTATTCCGAGTTATCCCACCGTCATTCCCAAAGACCGTTGGGAGGGTTAACGTCAACCCATTGTGCATAATGTCGTTGATGGAGCAGTCATCCCGGGAATCCCTAGTCAAATCCATTCCCGTAAAAATATTCCAGTGTTCCCCAAATCATTGGGAGGACCCATGGTACCCTATGATTCCACATTGTTAAGTGTTTCCGTCGCGCTAAGAATAAACCCAAGAATCCCCTCATAAGTACATTCTTGATTTGTCCTTTCATTTCTTTTTATCGTTTTTACCGTGCCTAACCAAGGCCATCAAACATCGTCATCCCATTTAGACCACGTCATCGCGTCAACTTACTAGATCACGTTTTTCTTGATGTGATAGATTCAAGATTTGGTGTGAGTAGTCCTCGTGGGACACATTCTCATATTTGATATTCATTGACGTATTGAACCACTTACTTAAATTTATTCAATTACTAGCTCCACCTTGGTCAATCTAGGGGAGACAACCAAGTCCAACAACACCATTGTCGTACATGTATCCAAGATGTCCAACTAACCAAACTCACATCCGACTACGACGAGATCGAAGACGACCATCAACCAACCAAGATAGGGTATTACATTACCTTCACGAAAACCCAATAATCCAACTTTACCACCACATTTACCGAGGACATTTTTCCGAGTCTTAGGTGTTCATCTATACCTCAAAGACTTTACGATAATTATGCGGACTCAACGCGACCTACAATGGAACCAAACGAGTACTATAATAGTCCAACAGTGTCAACTCTTCCAAGACACGATCCAAGACTCACATGGGCAATTTATCGAATGCTTGGTGCGCCTAAGCCTCTAGGGGCATTATATCAAACAACTAGTGGGCCCAAGATCATCACTCAATTCCATCACAATATATTGAACCTATGTATACACACACATACTTGATAAGAGTTAGAAATTTTACCCAATGGCAAACCATCGTCGCATCCAACAAAATAACAAAGACAGACATCCATTTCCATAGTCAACCCCTGCACGCACAACCAAATACAACTAAACACGCTCGCAAATACACAAGCTCGCACACATAAATCAAATGTATTGCGTATACCTCGTGGAGTCGATTCAAGAACCACTGACGCGAACCACAAATGGTTGTCTAAATCTGTCGTCGCCGCCGTTACACAATCATAGTCGTCCTCCGCGTTGCTCACTATCGTGACATCACCGGCCAATCACAGCACAGCCGCGCGTAGCATTTGCGCACAGGAGAGTCGCAGCCATCTTCTCTTCCCTTCTCCTCCCTTCGCGAATCTCTGCGTTGCCTCCCACCATGTGCGCCACCACCCACAACCGCCTCCCTCTACGACTGGACCGCCGCCGCCCTTCTACGCCGACCACCAGCGCCGACCTTTCCTCTCTCTCTCTCTCTCCTTGTGCAAACAGCCGCAACTAGCGACCGCGCCACCACCATCCACGCCGCACTCCACTGCCATCCACCTTCTCTCTGTCTCTCTGTCTCTCTCGTCTCTCTCTCTCTCTCTCTCTCTCTCTGCAAGCGGCTATGGGGGAAGGGAATGTACGGGGGGAATGGGAATGGGGTATAGGGGCTGAAGGGGGGTAGGGTTTTAGGATTAGGTTTTTATTTCCCTTTTTTGTGTGTTTCTCCTTTATTATTATTATTATTATTAAACAACAAAAATGCTTTCAAAAAAACCACGGTGAACAATCAAGACGGACAACGATTAATGGAGAGAGAGGAGAGAGAGAGAGGAAAGAGAGACGAGAGATTGTAGGAGAGAAGGAGGCCTAGGCTTGGCGAATTCTGCCTATGGGGGAGACGAATGCTCCTCTCAAGCTTTCTGGGACAAGGTGTGCATTCTGGCGGACCAGAAGGTGAAAGAGGCTGTGGAGATATTGGAGAGGAGCAGGGCTGGCAAAGAAAAATTGGGCGTGGGCTTTCCTGTTGATGGTCTGAAGAGTCACATGCTGGAGGAGGAGGAGGTGGAAGAAGGTGAATGTTTGCAGGTCGGAAAAAATGCATCTCTGGGAGGTCATAGAGTCAGGGGTGGCTCTCTCGAGGGAATCGCCCCTCAGCAGAGCATCTTCAGCGTGTTCATAGGAAATCTTCCAAGGGGTGCTAACGGAAGGTGGATCTACAATTTGTTTAAGAAGTTCGGGAGGGTGATAGACTCATATGTTCCCAGGAGGGCCTCAAAGATCTCAAACCGATATTTTGGTTTTGTTCGATTTGAATGCAAAGCGGCTGCCAACAAAGCCATTTCTCAGCTGAATGGCTCTTGGGTGGAGGGGGTCAAGCTTGAAGTTCACATGGCCAGATTTAAAAAAGAAAGGAAGGAGGGCCAAAAGTTGGCTCCGAGAAGGGCGAAACCATATTTGGGTCCTGTGCATCACTCAGATGCCTACGCTCCAAAACAACCTGGGATAGCATTTGGTAAATCATATGCTCAGGCTCTTCAATCCAATGTCGTCTCGCAACCTTTACAAGAGGCTTCTTCATCTAGAAGGCGGATTGTCTCGATAGCGGAAAGTCTGGAATGGACAAACAGGGCGGTGGTGGCTCAAATTAAAATTCAGGAGAGTCCTAAGTTGGTTTGTGAGGATTTGCTATCTAAAGACAATCAGATATCTGAGATTAGGAGGCTGGGGGATAGGTCTGTGCTTTTATTTTTTGCGTCTCAGGCCATCAGAAACGCGTGGCTGGAAAAAGAGGGGTGGGGGAAAGTATTGAGAAGGCGACTGCCTGGAAAGACGAGCAAGTTTGTAAGAAAAAACTCTGGCATCTCAAGTGTTATGGAATTCCAATCGGCGCTTGGAATTTGTCCACTTTCGATAAGATAGCCAATATCTGGGGTTTGTTACATCAAATGGAAGAGGGTACGAGTCAAGAACGAGATTATAGGGTGGCCAACTTGATCATTGAATCAGAAGCGGAGGAAATCTATGAGCTGATAGACATTGAACTGGGGAAATTGACCTTTGAAGTTCGCATTACAGGTGAAATGCTGAATCCGGAGGAGGGCCCGGATAATTGGCCGTCAACGGGTTTCAAGACTGTAATTGCCGATGGAGGAAGGACAGTCAAAGAAATCGAAGGAGTTTTTTCTAAAAAGGTAAGGTGTGCCCAGGAGGATAATGTCGTCAGGACCCACAGTGTTGCGTTTCCTGTGGGGGCTCAGAAAGGACCTGTCTCGTCCTTGCCTGGGTACAGGGACTCAACTAATGGGGTTGAGAACGCGGATGGAATAGGGGCAATTATCGAGGAGTCTTTGGATGGATCAGGGGCAAGTATCGAGGAAACGAAGGTGATTTTCGTTTCAGTTGAGGATTCTGTGGTGCCCGAAACTCAACCTAATGACATTTTGGGCCATAGCCCAGTTTCGGAGGCTGATGGGCTTTTTTCTCTAGGTGACCCTAATCCAAATGTTTTGGACACCGATCTGGTGAATACAGAATGTAGCATCAATTCATTGGAGCCATGCCCGAGTTTCGCTCTTAATGCGAATGGGGGGAACAGTATCCTCCCCAATCTGGTCGTCTCAGAGTCGGAATTGCGACTCCAGGGGGGACAGGAGGAGCACGATAGGTTGCCTATTCTTAACCCACTCGATTTCGAAGTAGAAGCAATTCTGGATGTTGGTAGGGATCTGGGAATCCCAAATGTGGAACAGCACAGAGAAGCCCTCATTGAGGCAATCGAAGAAGTTACTGAGATGGGAACAGAAGCCAAATCGAGCACCAGGAAATCTAACAGACTATCGGCTATCAAATTCGTGACTAACGCTGGGTCTGATCTCAAATGAAATTTATTTCATGGAACATCAGAGGGCTGGGTGGTTCTTTAAAGAGGAAAATCCTGAAACAAAATCTAAGGATGTGGAATCCAGAAATCTTGTTTATTCAGGAATCCAAAATGGAGATCATTCCTGCTTCAGTAATAACAAAGTTATGGGGATCATCAGATGTCAAAATAGTGCAGCAACCAGCAGAGGCCAGATCGGGGGGTATTTTCACTTCGTGGAGGTCGGATGTCTTCTCTTTGCACTCCTATATTCTATCTAAACACTTTGTAATTTTAATGGGTAAATATAGAAGTATAGACTGTTGCATTTGCAATATTTATGCTCCAAACTCTTCAGGGGAGAGGAGGGCATTATGGGCCGATTTAGTGCGAATCAAACTGAGAAACCCAATACCATGGATTCTGGGTGAGGATCTTAATGAGGTTATGCACATCGAAGAACGAAAAGGGTGCATTTCGGTATCAAGGAGCATGAAAGATCTATTGCAATTTTCTATCGACATGGATCTAATTGATATTCACATGGACAGAGTTAAGTTCACATGGACTAATTTCAGGGCTAAAGCGGCTTGCTGCAGATTGGACAGATCTTTGATTTCCAAATTCTGGTTAGACCAACACTAAATTAAACAAGTTGGGCTACCTAGATTTATATCGGATCACAGATCTATAGCCCTATCTCTGGACGAGAGGGATTGGGGTCCCAAACCGTTCAAGTGTTTTGACCATTGGCTGGAAGACAAAGTGTGCTTGGAGAAGGCTGAGAAATCTTGGAGTATTCCTGTACAATCTAGGTGGGCGGGGATTCGTTTGGCTGCCAGACTCAAATTAATGAAATGGGCCATTAAACAAAGGTGTTCCAACAGTTTATCATCCTTGAGAAATAAAATCAGAGAAGCCGAAAAACAGTTGGACGATATGGATAAGACTGAGGAAGAGGGAACATGTCATGATACGTTTAAGGAGGAAAGAGCCAACTTAAAAGAATCTTGTTGGAAAATGCACAGAGAAGAGGAGGCTTCTATGTATCAAAAATCCATGGTAATGTGGCTGAAGAAAGGGGATCAAAATATGAGGTTTTTTCATGCGGCAGCAAATTATAATTACAGGAGAAATAAAATTTCTTGCCTCAAAGTGAATCAAGCCTTCATTACTGAGCCAGGAGAGCTGAAGGAGGCTATCTTCTGTCACTTTGCCGATCTATTCTCTACCACGGGGAATTACAGATCTAACATTGGTATCTCAACTTCTAAATTGTTATCTTCTGATGAGGTGGCTGCTTTGGAACGTCCCTTCTCGATGGAAGAGGTGGAAGGGCCCCTTAAAGACTGTGATCAGAGCAAATCCCCGGGACCGGATGGTTTTAACTTCTTCTTTATAAACAAATCATGGTCGTTTATGAAAGAGGAAATTTTTCGGGTTTTTTCGAAGTTCCATCAATCCTCCTTCATACCTAAAGGGATCAACCAATATTTTATTGTATTGATTCCAAAAACATGTAATCCAATCCAGATTGGGGACTACCGTCCTATCAGTCTAATTGGATGTATTTATAAGTTGATTGCTAAAGTTTTGTGCTGCAGGTTAAAGAAGATTATGCATTCTATCATAGGCCAATCTCAATCGGCATTCTGTCTTGAGAAACAAATCACTAATGGCATTCTCATTGCAAATGAGATTATTCACTTATGGAAGATCAAGAAGGAGCGGGGTCTTGTAATAAAACTGGATTTTGAGAAGGCTTATGACAGAGTTAAATGAGATTTTCTGGATGCGATGATGGGGAAAATGGGGTTTGGGAAAAATGGAGATCTTGGATTCAGTCTACTTTGGTTTCTACTTCTTATTCAGTTCTGGTAAATAGATCCCCAACCAAAACTTTCAGTCCATCCAACGGGCTGAGACAGGGGGACCCTTTATCCCCTTTTCTATTCAACATAGTTGCTGAAGCTTTCAATTTGTTAATGGAAAAAGCAGTCCAGGTGGGGCTATTCCAAGGGGCAGTGTTGGGATCTGGTCTTCCACAGATATCACATCTACAATTTGCAGACGACACAGTGATTTTCTATAGTGGGGGGACTTCTGATTTAATAACTCTGAAACGAATCTTTACGTGGCTTAGAGTATTGACTGGTTTAAAAATCAATTACTCGAAATCCATGGTCTGTGCTCCAGGGGGGGAAAGGGGGAAAGTTGATGAGGCGGCGGCAATAATGGGTTGCAAGGTATCTAAATTACCTTTTAAATACCTCGGCATTTCATTGGGGGCCAATCCGAGGAAGGTATCAATATGGGACCCTATTGTCAAGAGGGTTGAATCCAAACTTGCTCTCTGGAAGAGCAGATTGCTTTCAAAGATGGGCAGAATAACGTTAATCAAGTCTACCCTCTTGAGCCTGCCAGTATACTATATGTCGATTTTTAGGATTCCTAATGCAGCAGTGGAAAAAATTGAGAAGCTATCAAGGCGATTTTTGTGGGCAGACCCAAATGGGGCAAGAAAACTACATCTAGTGAAATGGGATAAGCTAAAAAGGTCTCGGAAAGATGGGGGATTGGGGATTCGAGACTTAAAAGCTCATAACCGAGCTTTGTTGTCGAAGTGGTGGTGGTCGTTCCATTCTAACCCAAATCAATTCTGGGTGAAGGTTATTAAAGGGATCTACTCTATGGAGGGTGGGAAGTTCTGGCCTTATCTTCCAAACTGCCCGAATCCATCGCCTTTGTGGGTAGGAATTTCCAACTTAACTAAAAATGACCCAATCATGGAGGAGATAATCCAAAAGGGTTTCATGTGGAAACTGAGAGACGGATCTAAAATAGAATTCTGGAATTATTGGTGGACAGGCGCAGCGAGTTTGAAAATTATGTTTCCCAAACTAACCTAGAGGGGGAGGGTGAATAGGTAGTTATTTAAAAATTTGTTCTTCCTTTTTAAAATTAAAAATTTATTTTATGTTAATTGCATTATCCAAACACAAAGAAGGAGGCAAAGAGGAGATATGGAGTGAGACACAAGATATACGTGGAAAAAAGATTTAGGATCGTAATAACCCTAAACCAAAAAAACCACGGGCCCTAGTATACTATATTATTGCAATAACCAAATACGGTTCAACAGGTACAAAAAGGAGAATACCCCTGAAACCCTAATTCTTACACTGCTGACTTAGTTCCACTGAACACCCTATTCTGGTCTACTGCAATCCACGAGCAAG
>NMUG010007334.1:0-12126 GCA_002855965.1 Monotropa hypopitys
GACTCAATGCGTCGGCTACAACGTTAACCTTACCAGGATGATAGTGTAACTCGAAGTCGTAATCTTCCAAGTGCTCCATCCACCGTCTCTGCCGCAAGTTCAACTCTTTTTGTGTGAATAGGTACTTCAAGCTCTTTTGATCCGAGAACACTTCAAATTTTTCGCCATACAAGTAGTTCCTCCACATTTTCAATGCAAAAACGACGGCGGCAGGATCTAAATCATGCGTCGGATAATTTCTCTCCTCTTTCCGGTACGATAAGAATTGGTTCCGAAGTCAAACGCCTCTTCAATTCCTCGAACGCTACCTCACATGAATCATCCTAAGCGAACGGAACACCCTTACGGGTCAAACGAGTCATAGGAGCGGCTAATCGTGAGAAGTCCAGAACAAAACATCGGTAGTAACCGGCTAGCCCAAGGAAACTGCGAACATCGAACACACTTTGTGGATGCGGCCACAAAGAGACAGCATCGACCTTGCTAGGATCAACTGACACACCTCCCCGTGAAACAACATGGCCAAGAAACTTCACTTCCGGAAGCCAAAACTCACATTTTCTAAGCTTGGCATACAACTGGTGCTCTCGCAGCAACTCTAACACAACATGTAGATGAATATGATGTTCCTCCTCTGATGCTGAATAGATAAGAAGATCGTCGAAAAATACTACCACAAAACGATCAAGGTGGATACGGAAGATACGGTTCATGAGATCCATGAACGTCGCTGGAGCATTGGTCAAGCCTAATGGCATGACGACAAACTCATAGTGGCCATAACGAGTACAAAACGCAGTCTTCGGAATATCCTCTGCCCGCACCAATAACTGATGATAACCGGAACGCAAATCGATCTTGGAGAAGCAAGTAGAACCACGTAACTGATCAAACAAATCGTCTATCCTAGGCATAGGATACTTATTCTTCACTGTAACTCGATTTAATTTCTGATAGTCAATGCACAATCGTAAAGAACCATTTTTCTTCTTTGCGAACAATGCTGGCGCACCCCAAGGTGAAGAACTGAGCCGAATGAAACCCAACTCGTATAACTCCTGCAACTGGGACTTCAACTCCCGCAATTCTGCTGGCGCGAATCTGTAAGGTGGTACTGAAATCGAAGACTTACCGAGTAACAAATCGATGGAGAACTCCACCTCTCGCCTAGGTGGTAAACCGACAACTCTGTCAGAAACACGTCTGGGAACTCACAAACAATTGGGGGCAACTCCCCACGTAAAGAAGAAGAATCATCAAGACTGAGACTGGCCAACATGCAACTAACTGACTCGCGATCCCTCGGATCATAGAAAGAATAATCAACGGACTCTTTCCGGTCGCCATACACATAGAAGTAAAGTCCTCCCGGAGAAAACAAGCACACTCTACGCCGATGACAATCAATGTGGGCATGGAAGGTAGACAACCAATCCATCCCTAGAATTAGATCAAATCCAGACATTTCCAAGATAATGAAATCAAAGGTAAACATGTGGTCCTCGAGAGTCAACTCACAGTCTCTGCACACACGGTCTAAGCGAACACGGCCTCCAACTGGAGTGTCAACGAACATAGGCGGAACATCCAAGTCTAACTCTAATGCACGGACAAAAGATGCTGCTAGGAATGAATGTGATGCACCCGAATCGAACAATACACTGGCCCAAGAATTGTAAATAAGGAACATACCCCAGACGACTGAAGATTCCGGCTGCTGGTGGGACACTGATGATGTAGGAGTGGCTGGAATGGCAAAAACTCTGCCCTGGGTCGTTGGACCCTGCTGGTGCCCTCCTCTATGCTGATACTCTTGTGTAGGTCTAGTGGGAATCTGAACCCCTCCAGTGCGAGAAGCCTGGACCAAGCCAGAAGGTCCTGACTAGTGTGGACACTGCTGTCCACTCCTCTACTGCTGCTGCTGCTGTGGTCTCACATCACCACGACCGCTGCCCTTCTCTGGGCAATCTCTGACCACATGACCCGCCTGGCCACAATCATAGCAAACGGGTGCTCTACAATCCACCCTCACGTGCCCTGGCTGATGATATCGATGACACACCCTCGGACCCTGCACCGAGCCTGAACTAGCCTGAGATCTCTGACCCTGGGAAAAGCGAGACTGCTCCCGCTGCCGCTTCCTCCCTAAGCTGCCTGAAGAAGAACTGGAATTGGAACCCTATCGACGTGGTTCCCACACCTTTTCCCTCGAAGCAAAGTCCATCTGCTGATAGTCCTTCTTGGGCTCAACAGCCCTGGCACAATCCACAAGATTGGCGAAAACTCAAATCCGATGACCCATAACCATCCGCTGAATAGAAAGGTGAAGACCCTTCTCAAATCTCTTACACTTTTGCTCCTCTAAACTGACTAAATCTGTCACGAATCGAGACAAGGCCTGAAATCTCAAGGTATACTGGGACACGGACATAGTCCCCTACTCCAAATGCTCAAACTGCTCTCTAAGCTGGTCTCGGTAACTCTCTGGAAAATATTGATTCTCGAAAATAGCCAAGAAGTCTGCCCACGTCATAGTACTGATAGGATCCATAATAGCCTGTGGATCAGCATCTCCACTAGCGAGAAGAGTAGCGCATCTCATCTCCACAATAGAACTCCACCATAGAATAGCCTCTCCTGAAAGCTGGTAGGTCGCAAAGGTAATACGTAACTTATCCTCCGTGATGCCCAACGTGTCGAATACCCTCTGAATCTCTACTAACCAATGGTCAGCCTCGAGCGTCTCACCTTCCCCACTGAACTTGGGAGGGTTCATCCTCCTAAATTCGCGCAAGGCATCGAGAGTGCGGTCACCCGCATTACCCCTAGGAGTGGCAAATCCTCGACTAGCTTCGACCATAGCGGCCGCAAGCTCTCGAGCGAACTGACTAGGAGCGACAAGCCCCTCTGGAGCAGGAACCGGAATGACAGGAGGTGCCTCATCCTCCAACCCACGCATACGATCATTGACCTCTTCGCTATGAGCGTCCTGGGCGTTCGCACCTCGGCGACCCTGACCTAACCTTCCACCGTGACGTTGAGCCATTTCTACAAGAGAGTTACGAACACGATAAGAATAGAGCACAAGACAAGGCTCGAGTGGATAGTTCAATTAACTATGTAAAGTCTCAATCAAGGAGAAGTAAACTAAATCATATCAAGAAAGGGAGTCTCATATCTAATAGAATCGATAAATAGGGATACGACCCAAGAATGGAACTATGCACATGAATTTCTCCCCTGACTGACACCAACCTACAGATCATTACCAATGCAATGCTCAAATGCTTACACACACATGCTAGTTGATGCAAATTTAAATTCAACGCACCCATAGAGACTAAGAGTCTCCCCAAAGGCCTAAGCTTTCGAAACCGAAAGCTCTGATACCAAGTTGTCATGCCCCGAATTTTCAAACCATTTTTTTATTTACTTTATAAATGGGAAAACAAGCATGGCTCAGCATAATTTAAGACGAGTCTAAACACCAAACACATCCCATTCCAAACTTACCAAAAATCCGAGTGTGAATGCGGAAAATTTAAGTTATAAGTTCAAACCACAGAAAAGGTAGAAGAGAAGGAAAAACAAGGTTTAAGTTATTACATGCCACAAGTTAGAACAACCCACAACCCGGGTATTTTAAAATAAATAATGCATGACCCCCAAGTTGACACCAAATCATTTAAAATCTCAAGGAGCTTCAAGATCCTCCCAAAGTGGTTTCTTACCTGCAGAACTTTTAAAAAAGAGCGTGTCATGCTAAAGTAGTGAAATATCTATCAACAAGCATGTCCTGGGCTAGTGTGAATGAGTGTGTGAATGTACAGAAAAATGTAAGCAACATGCATGAGGCAATACAAGGTAATGATCCGATATCTATGATGTGACTCCACAAACCAACACAGGAATGAGAATACCAACCAAGGATACTAGAATCAAGTACCCATATAAGTGCACATCTATCATACTCATTTCTCATTCCAATGTTCCATTTACGACTTCACGTTTATCCCAATATTCTCAAGTGAGGTGAACAAGGGGATTCCATTTCAAATATATCCCATAAGCATTTTATGATCATTTTCATAAGTCGCGGGATCCCTAAAAGTCAAGTACATCCCGTATATAACCACAATGCACAAGATGACATGAATCCCGGAGTCCCTAAAGATCAAGTACACTCCGTATTCATCCATACTTGTCAAGGTGACATGAATCCCGGAATCCCTAAAGATCAAGTACATTCCGTATTCATTCACATATCATTTGTAACGTTGATAGGGTAGGAATGAGATAGTGGCTCGTCAACACACTAAATCAACCTAAACCGTTTTCCCCAAAGGCCGTTGGGAGGGCTCACGTAGCCCCTTTTGTGCACAAAGTCGTGGGTGGAGCGACCACCCCGGGAATCCCTAAACTCAAGTACATTCCCGCGTAGAACATATAAATCCCATATCATTGTTACAAGTTATCGGAACACGGGAATCCCCAAAGATCAAGTACATTCCCGTTGATAATTTTACCAAGATCAATCGTTATTTTCAAGGGTCCACATAATCATGATTAATTCGATTTCAATTACAATTTACACAACACAGTACAATGTGCGACAACTTTCCATGAAACATAACCCATAGCAAAAACCCATCTGTTAAGTCTAATTTAGGCCCAATTTCACATATCCAATGTCAATTTAACCAAATGACTTCTAATTGATCAAAAGCCCCAATTTTATAAATTAGGGTTCATACAAGATTTGGGGGTTTTTTACCCAACTTGTTCCAACATGTGATTGACTTAAGTATAATGCACATAAGACCATAAGAACTCCATTAGGACCATCAATTTCATAATTCGACCTTAAACCCTAGGTCAATTTCACATAAACATGCATATACAACAATTTCCCAAAAATGACTAGATTTCAAAGAGAGGGGAAGAGAGAACATAACCTAGAACCGTTAAAGTGATGGATATCACCCTACCTTGAAAGCTTGGAGCAAACCCTAGATTTTTGGATTCGGTGAATAGTGAAAACGTCTAGCTTGTTGGAAAGCTCTTGGCAAGGAGAGCAAGCTTCCTCCTTGCTAGAAATCCAATGGAGGTTGAGAAGGCCTTCAAATGTTAGAGAGAAGTGGGAGAAGAATGTAATGGAGGTAGAGAGAGTAGAGATAGAATTGGGGCTTCCAAAATGAAGGAGATGGAGCAAAAATCGTGCTCCCTTTGATATATATACCCCCACACTTGAGTTTCCCAAAATACCCTTAATGAAAGCCAAATAGCATAAAAATTTTCCTTCGCGACCGGTCGACCACATCGCGTGTACCGGTCGCAGCTTACCCGAACAACTCTCTGAAATTCGGCGACCGGTCGACCGCATTGCGTGTACCGGTCGCGGATATATGAAATGCCCACTGACCTATCCCGACCGGTCGACCACATTACGTGTACCGGTCGGCCTTAAGAAAAATCAAAAGAAAATTTTGAACGTCGATATCTTTCCCGTCCGACCTCCGATTGAGGCGATTCACGTCCCGATGGATTCGTAATCGAATTCAATATCATAATCTAGGGTCAGCCACCTTTAAATCGTACTAGGATTTTAAGATAAAATAATTCAAGAACCCGATCTAATTTAGAATACGAATTTAAATTCCGGAAAAATACTTTATAAAATACGGGTCGTTATACAACGTACATACTGGTGAAGCTCCAGCCAGTCATATCTTCCTTGGGTTCTTCGTCCCAAGTGCGCAAGTCAAAAAATGTGCGGCGAGGCGATTCTCGGGTGGATGGACCAGCAGCTTCAGGATCATCAGGAGAGGGTGGAGTCTCCCACTACTCAACCTCTTCAAGAATATCTTCCTCTTCGAGGTTGATGACATCGGGCTCAACAACGGTAACCCCTTAGTCCTCGGTAGGGATGCTGGTGGGAATAGCTTGCTCGGTAGGGGCGATATCAAGGTCAACTACAGGACGTTGTGCACTACGGTACCCCCGGTAGTGCGACATGTAGCCCAAGAGGCTCTCGACAGATGTATCAATCAGCTTCCCAGTAGGGCTCACCCAATTGATTGATTTCTTGACCTCCTTTCCCTTATAGAACCTGTTGTGCAGAGAATTCCGGTTTACAGTAGCATCTGTAGCAATAAAGCGACAAAAGTTAGAACCAATCAATAATCAGAATATAAGGAAAAGAAAAGGAGAAATATTGGTGAAGGGTCCCGTCTCTGCGAGGAATTAGATTCTCCCTTTTCGAGCTGGGGTGAACTACCAGTTCTTAGTCACGATCAAGACGTCATCATCGTCCCCTCTGGTGGAGTCAGGGAGCCACTGGACCAATTTGCCTTTCTCCGATCGGACTTTCAGGTACCATACACCTCCCCGGGTGTGGTTGACGGTGTAACAGTGTAATGGTTCAAGGCATCAATGCCCATCACAGTCAGGACTGTGTTGGTCGCTACATGCATGAGACTCAAGTTGAGATACCACAAGAAGTGACGACGAAGGGGGTGCAGAGAAAATCACACCCCATCCTCCACGATCTGGATGGCAGAGATATGGAGGGTATTATTATCGGCCCTACTCTTGTCGTAGTTAGCAGGAGCAAGAGCAATAACGACGTCCTCTTCGCTGGGCTGTCAACCAAAGTCCGAAAGAAACCCATGGCGATTGGGAGGGCGAGTAAAAGACTTACTCAGCAAGGATGGAAGAAGCTAAGGCAAATACGAGAGCTAGGTTTTCACAGAAGGCACAGGATTTAGAGGATTCGAGAAGATAAGAAGAAGATGGATTTAAAGGCGCGCCCAGGAGGCGACATGTGTGGAATATTGTTTCTAATGGTCCATGTTTGTCTTGGGAAACGTGTATGGGCCCTAGAACATTAGTGGCGCAATTAATATAGTGCCTCTTCAAAATGATGGTAGACCATATCTGATAAGTAGAACGACAGTGTTTTGGGTGCTGTGAGCTCTGCCCACTCCCGTTGTGCGGCTGAAGTAGCCAGAGGTAGGGGACAATTGTGGTGGGGTTAATTTGGATTCGCCATGTGTCAAGGGAAAATTCGTATTATCCCAGCATCATGCGGTAGCTCGGCACCAGACTTCCACATCATCGGTAACCTCGCAGTGCGGATCAGGTCAGCCTAGTGCGACTCGACATCCTGGCAGTGCGGTGACCAGTTATTCAGTACAGCAGTGCTAGATCCCAGTTGATAGAGCCAGCCACATGTCCAATAGCCATCTGCATTACAGATTAGGTTGTCCCTGTATAGCTAACATCTTGATAGTTAGGCAGATAGTTATTCAGGGATGCGTAAATCGGATCATAGCGGATACAGCTAGTCACTTGCCCTATCCAATATCTTAGCTGTATGAATCAGGTTGGCACTGTGCATCTAACATCCTCACAGCATGGAGATTAGTCTCGCAGAGCAGCACGTGTCAGACCAGGTATGGTATAGCTGGATGCATACACTAGCAATGCCCGCTGTGCGGATTATGTTGGCCCTATGCGGCTGACACCCACTAGTGCGGCATCCAATAGAGCAGTGCGGGAAAGGTGACAGACAATGTGTCCAAGTGTTAGTCAGCTAGTAAACGGTGGATGGTACGTGTGTCAAACTCCCTATTCCCGAAGGAATATTTAGAGTTCCCAAGACAGTGAAAAGATGTGTCGACATTCTCTCCTGTTAGAAAATGTGGGAAGGCGATTGACAAATTGCAGCAGAATCAAGGAAAAGAGATGAGAAGTCCCATACAAACCTTATTTCCAACGAGAAGCTGGAAACCCGGAAGGAAGGAGTATATAAGCGGGAGTCCCACCACCGGTGAACGGTATATGCTATTTTTGTCACGACCCTGACCCATCCTCTGAGGTTATCGAGACAGATGCCAGGTGATTTACTTAACCACCTCAGGCATTCATAACATAACTTAAATTAAACTTTTAAAATGAGGATAAAACATAACGAAAATATTACTCATGCATAAAACTAGAAATAAAGTACTTATTTCACAATATATTACAGACTAAACTACTTATTTTACAAAACCCAAACTGTCTCAGAGCTTTCTACACATCTACTGGAACTACTGAAATGGAACATATCTCATAATACTTACACTTCCTTCTCCTCACTCCTGCAAAAAATAGATCTACTGATACTGGATTTCTTTTTCTATTCCTGGAATATATAAATTTTAAAACATAAACTGAAAGCTCGTGTGAATGATAAAGTATAGAAATACAAGTTTGAGTAACAGTATAAAACAATGCATTACTTTCCAAAACATAATAGTGAATGCTTGCTGAGTTATAAAGTTATAAAACTGTAACTGAATCGTAACTGAGTCGTAAATATGTGCCAAAAACACGAATACCATACGGACATTATAATTGAGAAGTATCGGTGCCATAATAAAAACAGAAATGTAAACATACATAGCCGGTAATTATAATAAAATCATGTCATAAACTTGTACTTAAACAGGACAGTATGGCTATTCGAATTTAAGGTTTTCTTGAAATTCTTATTTAACTTGTAAATGTGATTCTTAAATCGTTTCCTTGTTTCTTGTCATATTATAGGCCATTCTTATACTTGTGAATCATATCATGATATATAATAACATGATGGGCATCCCCAGTGGATTAGCTAAATGTTTGACGCATAATCCCACGTAATACTTTGGCTTTGCTCCACCAGTAAGGACTGCACCAGGGCTTAGGTCCCCTAAATACACTATTGAGGCTTAGGTCCGCCAATGTCGTAAATTACCCCGGCTTAGATCCGAAGGGTCATCGGCTTAGGTCCTGGTGTCATATTCTTTCTTGAAAATAAATACACCAACTTAGGTCCCGATGTTCATGAACATTAATAATCTGTATCGAGGCTTGCTTCCCCCGATGCATATTATTACACCAGCTTAGGTCCCAGTGTTCATGAATCTTTTATAATGGCTCGTAATAGATTTGCAAATATATCGTATCTATAGAAATCTAAAACATGAATTGAATAATAAAAATCCCACGGAAAATAGGGATACTTTGGAAAACATATCAGAAATCTTGTATTTATGTGCACTATCACTCACCTATATCGTGGGGTGACGTAGAAGCTCCTGAAAATCACATAACAATAATATAAATACTTAAAGGAAAATCTTAAACTATTTCTTATCTTGTTTATTTACTTAATTTCTTACTCTTGCTATTTATCTTCTACTTAATAATTAAACAAACGTAATTTTAGTCTTCCATTCAGATTCTACCTATTGATCATAATTGCTACCTGAGGCTCCAGATTAAGACCTGAGACTAAATCCCGGACATTTGAACTTACTGCCAAAATCAGGGGCTAACCGGCGGATGCACCGGCAGAAGCACCGGTGGCACCGGTCCAGCTTTCGGTCGTGCTACCGGTCCAGCTGCCGGTCGCACGAATAGTCTGGTTTCTCCAAATTCGATTTTGATCGATTTTATTACCAAAACTCTATTGTTTTCTTCCAAATTTTTAAAATATGTTCTACGAACTATTTGTACCAACTCTACTTAATTAGAATTAAGAAATTTCTCTTTAGTTGGTTAGAACAAAAATCAGAAGATTTTGTCGCAAATGGGTTTCTGGGTTTCATAGCCTACTATTCATCTTCAACTGAGTTCCTAATTTGTTTTCTACTGGTTTTCGATTATCTTAACAGAATATACAACCTTCATGATTTTCAAACACAATTTAAAGTTTAAGATTTACCTCAACTAGTTTTCTGATTCAGGATTCTTGGCTTTTGTCGAAAGCTTCTTCTTCTAGTTCTTTATCTTCTTGCCCCTAGTTCCTCTTCTATTCTACTTGCTGCAGCACCCTCTCGAACTCTCCTGCTCTCAAACCCTCTCTCTCACAATTCTCTCAACTCCCAGACTCTCATTCTCATGAATTTCCTTGCCCTCATCTCCTACACAATACAGCACATGCACGCAACACCCATGTAGCCTTTCACTCTCCACATTGCCTCTCTCTCACTCTCCACGTACAATTTTGCATGATTGTAGCCCTGTTACATTTCCCCCTTTCAATAACTCTTATGTTTGCAATTAAACCCCAAGCTTCTTTTTTTATGCTTTCATTCTATTTCTAAAATGACATACTTAACTCCAAAATTTTCCCGAATTCTTGCTAAAATTATTTTTTTCATCTTGACGGGCTTAATATGAAGTTTAAAGACTTAACTTAATTATTTAAGCACCTTAATTAATTTATTTCTCTTAAATTCCTTATTAAATATATTTAAATTTAATTACTATGTTTTAAAATTTTGGGTTCTACAATTCTCCCCAACTTATTAAAGTTTGGTCCTCCAAACTTAAACTAATGGTAGCTTCAAATAACGGATTTCCTTCGCAACTTATTCTTTAGGTCTATCTTAAATAATTAATATTTCTTAACTTACTTCTACTCTTGACATTAGCTTAAAGAGGTTAATCTATTATAATTTTCATGATTTATATTGACAATACTCATAACTTTGCTAAATAGTAAATATTACCTGCAACATCTGGTTCAGCATTCTGTATGGGATCTGGCACCAACACAAATGCTCTCCCTTACTTCCTATAGATAGGTTCTGCTTTGACAGCTAGTTGAGGTTTTACTTGAGTTGGTACTTTTGGTGGTGCAACTTGAACATGCATTGGATAGTCTCTAATAAGATGATCTCGTTGACCACATCGATAACATACTCCACTTATCCATAGACACTCTAATACATGCCTTCGCTGACATTTGGGACAGACGGGATATGAATTTGAATTATAATCCTGATTATTCCTAAGCTGAATGAAATTCCTTTGTTGACCAAATCCCCCATCAACCCTTCCAATATTTTTCTTATTAACTTGACTTCACTTTGATCCTCCCTGGGCCAATTTCTGGTTTTCTTCTTCCTCTCTGCTATGGATTTATACTTCTTATCAAGATCATATTCTGCCATTAATGTCACACCTAACACTTCTGAATATGTTGGTAATTTTAATAATCTGACGGCAGCATTGATTTTCGGTCGGAGACCCGATTCAAACTTTCTAGCTTTCAAATCTTTGGTTACTACCATATGTATGGCAAACCTACCGAGTTCGGTGAATTTTCGATCATACTCCGATACAGTCGCATTCCCTTGTTGCAAGGTAATAAACTCTAAACACTTGTTATCCCGAATTGATTTAGGGAAGTGCTTCTCATAAAAGAATTCGAGAAAACAATGCCATTGCATACCCAGTTATAACTCTCTCTTAGATAACCATCATCGATGAGCATCTCTTTTAAACATATAGGTGGATAAGACCACTTTCTAAACCCCTGAGCAAAGCAAGATGGAGAAAATCTTTTCCATACTAAGCACCCAAGCTTCAGCTTTATTCGGATCTATGCCTCCCTCAAATATAAGCGGTTTCATTCTCTGGAACTCTCAAATACTAACCTGGTCATCCCCTACTTGATTATTTCTTCCTATAACATGAATGACTCCAGCTAAGATTCACTCCATTCGATCCATTCGATCTACTGGTGGAGCTGATGGTGGCTGCTCATAAACTTGTGGATGTTCTATATTTCCTTCCGCATGATCCTCCATGATCTAGATTTATCAAACGAAATCTCATCATACACTATCCATATTCTTAACAATTATCTTATCTTAAGACTTCCTATTGCTCTGAGACATTTGCTTTTGAAAATACTTTACATCTCATTTCATTTTATTTATGAAAATATTATTTTACACGTCTTATCTAAGAGTATCCACTTCAGATATCTACTGAAATATCAGTAATGAACCGTACTTTGAACAATCCAAATGTAGACCCCAAAGTTTCTAAAAACAATTTATCACTTAAGTTATTCACATACACACTTACTAGGGTGATTTTCGTATATCATATCTCTCATACACTTTACAACTCACTCGCATATCTACTGTGAGACATGCATATCATTTTATACATTATTTGCATTAATTAAAATTTATTAATAGCAATTAAAATGTTTATGATGATTACATAATTATCGAAATAATTAATTATGAATCGAGCTGGAAATTTAAAATTTTCTCGGATACGAGTTTAATTGTTTAG
>NMUG010007335.1:0-12125 GCA_002855965.1 Monotropa hypopitys
AGGTGAGGGATATGGATATTGCTAAGACCTCTTTTCGCACTAGATATGGACACTATGAATTTCTTGTTATACCTTTTGGGTTAACTAATGCACCGGCCGTTTTTATGGATTTGATGAACCGAGACCGTATCTAGATTCTTTTGTGATTGTTTTCATTGACGACATTTTGATCTATTCACGGTCTAAGGAAGAACATGAAGAGCATTTGAGTTTAGTATTGCAAAAGTTGAGAGAGAAACAACTTTATGGTAAGCTTAGTAAATGTGAGTTTTGGTTAGAACAAGTGGTATTTTTGGGTCATGTTATTTCTAAAGAGGGAATTTCTGTGGATCCTAAAAAGATTGAAGCAGTAGTGAATTGGGAGAGACCAGCTTGTGTTACTGAGATTTGTAGCTTCCTGGGTTTGGCATGATACTATAGAAGATTCATTGAGGGTTTTTCTTCCATAGCTTTGCCTATGACTAGATTGACTAGAAAGGGAGTGAAGTTCGAATGGTCGGGTGAATGTGAGTCTAGTTTCCGGGTTTTGAAAGAGAAGTTAGTCACGGCGCCTATTTTGACAATTCCGGAGGGGACAGAGGACTTGGTGATTTATAGTGATGCTTCACTTTGTGGTTTGGGTTGTGTCTTAATGCAACGGGGTAGAGTTATTGCTTATGCTTCTAGACAACTAAAAACCCATGAAAAGAACTATCCTACCCACGACTTGGAGTTAGCTGCCGTAGTATTTGCTTTGAAACTTTGGAGACATTATTTATACGGGATAACATGTGAAATTTTTACAGACCATCAAAGTTTGAAGTACCTTTTTACCCAAAAATATCTTAATTTGAGGCAACGTAGGTGGTTGGAGTTAATCAAGGATTATGATTGTAGTATTCATTATCACCCGGGAAAGGCAAATGTAGTAGCGGATGCTTTGAGAAGAAAATCTATGGGATCTTTGAGTTATTTGGGTTGTGCTCGGGTTGAAAATTTTGAAGAAATGAAAGGCTTGGGAGTGGATATGGCATTTGGGAAGGACGGGGCTCTTTTAGCAACACTTGTGGTGAAACCCCTATTTGAAGAACAAATTAGAATTGGGCAAAAGAATGATGTGTTTTTGGAGAATGTCCGTCAACAAATTCTATTATGAGAGAAATCCGAGTTTGTTATTCGGGGTGATGACATGATAATGTTTGGGAGTCGAATGTGTGTACCGGAAGATATGGAGCTTAGGAGGAATATTTTAGAGGAAAGGCACAATTCTAGATTTGTTATGCATCCGGGAGCAACAAAAATATATCATGACTTGCGTGAAAAATTTTGGTGGAGAGGGATGAAGCGAGAGATTGTTGATTTTGTGGCTAAGTGTCTTACGTGTCAAAGGGTAAAGATTGAGCATCAAAGACCGGGAGGGCTAGTTCAAAGTTTATCAATACCCGAGTGGAAGTGGGAACATGTGACGATGGATTTTGTGGTGGGATTGCCAAAGTCTAAGGGCAACTACGATTCTATTTGGGTGATTGTAGACCGGTTGACGAAGTCGGCTCACTTTCTTCCGGTGAGGACTTCTTTCAACACGGACCGTTATGCAAGGATTTATATTGAAGAGATTATTAGATTACATGGTGCACCGGTGTCTATAGTGAGTGATAGAGATCCAAAATTCACTTCGCAGTTTTGGGCGAGTTTGCAACAAGCTTTGGGTACCTCATTGAAGTTTAGTACCGCCTTTCATCCTCAAACGGATGGGTAGTCGGAGAGAACCATTCAAACACTAGAGGATATGTTGCGGTCTTGTGTGCTTGATTTTCGAGGAGGATGGGATGACTATTTTCCATTGATAGAATTTGCTTACAACAATAGCTTCCAAAGTAGCATTGGGATGGCACCATTTGAGGCTCTATATGGTAGAAGGTATCGGACACCAACATATTAAAGTGAAATTGGATAAAGACAAATTTTGGGGTCGAAACTATTGCAAGTGGCATCGGATGGAGTGAAACTCATTCGAGAGAGGTTAAAGGTGGCTCAAAGTCGTCAAAAGAGCTACGCGGATAATAGGAGGAGGGAGTTGGAATTCAACGTTGGTGACTATGTATTTTTGAAAGTATCACCTTGGAAGGGAGTTATGCGGTTTAGAGGAAGGGGAAAGTTGACACCTAGATACATTGGTCCGTACGAGATCGTAGAGAGAGTTTGGGCTGCGGCATACCGTTTGGCATTGCCGGTGGAGTTAGCACGACTTCACAATGTGTTTCATGTCTCTATGTTGCGGAGGTATGTTCACGATCCGACTCATGTATTGCAAGCGGAACCATTGGAAATAGAGGAGGAATTGTCATATGAAGAGAAGCCAGTGAAGATTCTTGATTTCAAAGATCAAGTGTTACGTTCTAAAATGGTGCGTTGGGTCAAAGTCTTGTGGCGAAACCATAGCATTGACGAGGCGACTTGGGAAGGCGAGGAGAGCATGAAGAAGGATCATCCACACTTGTTTTCAGGTATGTTTTTAAATTTCGGGGACGAAATTCCCTAAGGAGGGGAGAGTTGTAATACCCGTTCCGTAATATAGATAATCTTCATAATAATTATAAAAATGATAGAATGTGGAGAGGGAATTGAGGAGGTTTTTAAGGGGTATTTAGATATATTTTTATAAGAATATACAATTATATGAATGCCTAATTATACAAATTAAAGTGTAAGGAGGAAGGGGTGGCAAACAAGGGCAATAACCAATTAAATGAAGGGGCAAATGGGTAAACTAACCTAAAAATCTGACCTAAGGGTTTCAATAGGGTCATTCTTTCATTTGGTAAGTGTGGAGAAGGAGGCTAGAGAGAGAATGGAGAAAGAGGCAAGAAGGAAGGGAGAAATTGAAGGCTTAGGAAGAGGAATTGGAAGAAGATTTCTTCTTAAACCTTGTTCTAGTGGTAAGCACGACTCCATTGATGTACATATTGTGGTTATATTGCTTGAGAGTTTGCCTAGATCGAGTTTCTTTAGATTAATTTTGTTTTTGGTAAAAATCAAAATTTTTTATCTTTGAAAGTGGAAATCTAGAGTGTTTTGAGGTTGTTAAGGCCACCATTTGAGTATGATTGATATAGAGATGTTTAGAAAACTTTAGTATAAATGATTTTTGAGTTTTGGAGCAAAAAGATTGAGTTTGGAGAGGTTGAAGACGAATGGGTTCGTCAAAACGTTTTCTGAAATTTGGACTCTGCACCAGGAGAGACCGGTCTCTCGATTAGGGGGAGACTGTTACCTTGCTCAGCGGAGGGGTCCTGGGGTGGAGGGTACCGGTCTCTCGAATAGGAGGAGACCGGTCCCTCTGAGGATTTTTTGGCAGCTTTTTGGCTTTGTCCTAGGATGTTCGGGTTTGACCTTGGGTTGTGTTTGGGAGGTTTTGGGGGTTATTTAAAGACTCTAATAAGTTGTTTGAAAGCAAATATCCTTTCATTTAAGTTGATTAAATGATCTTGTATCTCCTTGTCTTATTTCTATTTCATTGTGGACTGAAATTGTAATTTATTTCGACATGGACACTTGAGAAAGGCGGTGAGGCCTCGCTCAAGGGCAAGGAGAAGATCTGAATAGCGGTATTCGGTGAGTGTATGGATTCGGTATATTGAAAGTAATTTGTATGTCTTTCAAAGTACATGTTCTTCTTAGTTTAATTGTTGAAGACTTTTATGCATGTTTCTATGCTATATGGGGTAAATGATGGAAATTGATGGATATATGTCTTTATGGCCACTAGGGGGAACACCCCTTATTACTCTACAAGTCGAGGTCAATACTGCGGGTTGACGGCTTGTAAGTATATGTCGAGTTTGTGGCTGCGGTACAACGGTATATCATCAATGGGTCGAGATTAATACTGCGGGTTGACGGCTCATTGATTTTGGGAGCTGTGGTTCCAAATTATTTTACAAGAGAGATGTTAAAATGCTTTGAAAAATGGGCTGCGTCTATATACGTATGTAAAAGTATGGGTTGCATGGGATTGGGAGTA
The DNA here is from genome assembly GCA_002855965.1 of Monotropa hypopitys. Lineage (NCBI taxonomy): Eukaryota > Viridiplantae > Streptophyta > Magnoliopsida > Ericales > Ericaceae > Monotropa > Monotropa hypopitys. The sequence continues at coordinate 4,004 of NMUG010007335.1, forward strand.
TGTGTTTTAAGGGGTTGGACCTTTGTTTCTTGCAAAGTTTAATTCATTGCATGTTTTAGTAAAACTCTTGCAATTGTGAAATCTATATTTCCTATTCACACTCTGGTTTCCTTGTGTTTTCTTAAATGCTTGGAAACTAGGTCTTGGAGCTAGCGGTCCACTACTTAGCTTGGAGAGAGATGTTTGAAGAAATGTAGCTTTGGATGGATGACCTTGAGGCTTAGCTTAAAGGAGTGACTTGGCTTGTATGGCAGGATGATTTGTTGTAGAAGAGCCATTTTCCTTGGCAATTGTACTTTCACTTTATTTTAGTACTTGTTCCTTAGAAGTAAGATTTGACATTTGTGGTTTGATGGTAGAAAACTATGTCACGCTTGATGTTAGTTATTGTTGCTTTAAACTTATTGACTCTTGGGTTCAATGTTAAGAAAATTTTTATTTCCGCATAATTTGGATGAGAGTTTTGGTAAGGGATGTTACAGTATCGGTCTTCCAGAAAACGGGGGTCTCATCCGGATGGGGAAGGGCTCGTCCGGATGTAGAACGCTATGTGTACGGGAAAATGAAGGGTATTTTTATATTTCTGGCCCAAATTCATTTAAAACACACTTATACGTGTGTGTTAGGGCTCGGGAGGCTCATTTGGCCCTCATTTCACACCCTCCTTTCTAGAGAGAGAGAGAGGGAGAAGGAATAAGATAGGTATTGTGCGATTTCTCGATGATACGAAGCCCCGGAGACGGTCCGAGATTGGATTTGGAATCCTTGGAGTGCGGAGATCATCGTACTCAGTAAGTTTTCTTTGATTTTGTATTTTTAATATTTCGAATCCTTAGAGTGCGAGACCCGTGGGTGTTCAATTTGTAGGTCATTGTGATGAGTGATTGTGGTTGTGCCTAGAATTTAATTGGGATTGTGAGAGGTCTAGTAATGTCGTGAGATTCTCCAATGTCGGCATTCGTGAATGCGTAGGAGTATGGAGTAGTGGGTTTGGGTCATGTGGTAGTGTGTTGGCCCTAATTTAATTATAATTCTCTTATGTGTTATTGAAGTACCAATTGTGTTATTGGAATTGGTATAGGTGATTCTAGAGCGGAGCTTCCAACAATTTCGAGGATATAGCATCGATGCCATCCCCGCAGTATATCGGTGGGTATGGTAGATGTGATTTATGGTGCTATATATATGTGAACCTATATGCATTGCTAGGGAAAATGAAAGAAACGTTAAGAAGTATGCATGATGACCTTGTTATGGAATTTAAAGAATTCAATTAAGAACTATGTGTTTTGGGTGTGTATCAAGGGTGTTAGATAAGGAAATCATTGTGAAGCTCAATTTATGAGGCATAATATTGACTCTCACATGACCCATATAATTTATTCTTCCAATAATGTATCTAAGGGTCTAATTTCATGTATTCCAAGTCAATTTCATATTTTAAGAAGCATAGACACAAAAAAACCAATTCATAGGAAGGGTCAAAATTAGCGTTTATAAAATTTAGGGGTTTTCAAAATAGATAAGGGGATCATGAAATTGACACCAAGGGAAGTCTAAATATATGAAGACTTTGGGAATACCTTAAGAAATTTCATGTTAAAAAGACCCGTCAAGTTCAAAATGTGAGAACCAACTTTTATGAGAATACAATAAATACAAGCATACATGTGAGGTATAGAGATCCACAATCTTTGGATAAGACTCACACAACCCTAGATGATGTCTATTGACAGTGGCCTTCGAAACCTATGCATATGTGTAGAGCTCGTCAAAGAGAATATTGTTTATGAAGAGTGTCTCTCTTGAATCCCAATGGATGAGGAAGGAGAGAGGAGAAAAGGTGAGAGTTAGAAAGAGACAGATGAGAGAGACATATGGTGGCTGGGGTTATGATATTTAGAGAGTGTGAGTGTATATAATGAATTAGAAAGATTTAAAGAGAATATTTATGCCCTTAACAAAACCCTTCCAGACTACCAAAGATCACACATATCGATATCCATATATATTGATATGTGGGATATTTATATACCAAAATGCTCAAGAATTGGAATGTGAACAATTTATATATCGATATACCAAGGTGCACATACCAAAATATGGCACGGTATGTATATCATAATACCTAACTACACATATCAAAATGCAGTCCATTTTGAGAAGAATACAAACAATCAATGCCTTTGTATATTGATATGCAAAGGCATGCATATCGATATATAGGCACTTAAAGGGCATATCGAAATGTAAATGGATAGGAGACATACTAAAATGAAATACCCAAATATATCGATATTTTGAGGTGTTAACATCCAAGCTTAACATTTTAGTGCCTTTGTATATCGATATGGAAAAGCATGCATATCGATATACAAAGCATAAAATGCATACCGAAATGTTAAACAAAAAGGAATGTCGATTAGGGAGTGAGACAGGTATACTCAAATGCATTGAGGATGCATATGGATGAACATAACCAAAGACATGTCGATATACAAGGTTTTAAAGAGTATGGATGAGAATCACATACCGAAATGAAATAAAGAAAATGGAAATGGGTATATCAAAATGTCAGATTTTATCAAAACTCATTCCAATACCTCCAAGCCTCCCCAAACTCAACCCAAACATTCCCAAATCTTGGAACATCAATAAATAAGACCCAATGATGACTTGAATGTACTCCAATTTTCACCAAGAAAATCATAAAAATATATGGAAAATGAGGAATTAACTTATTTGAAACCCCCCTTAAAGAAATTTCGTCATCGAAATTTTACTCGAATAAGAATACGAATACGAATACAAGATACAACAATAATACCTAAACATCAAATAAGTTTGGGTATTTGTCTTGAACTTCATCTTGTCTCACTCACATTTCTTATTCAATCTCATGGTCACTCCGAAGGACTTTAACTAACAAAATCATCTTCTCGTGCAATACTTTCTCTCTCAAATCCATAATACGCATTGGTCGCTCTTCATAATATATGCCGGATTCAAGATTCACATTTTCCCAATCAAGAATATGAGAAAGGTTCGCTTTATATTTTTACATTATCAAAACATAAAATACATCATGAACATCCGAGATATTAGATGACAATTCTAAATGATATGAAACTTTCCCAATTTTCTCAATAATATCAAATGGCCCTATAAAATGTAGAGATAATGTGCCCTTCTTCCCAAAATGAGACGTATCCCATCAAGGCAATATCTTGAGGAAAACATGATCCCTAACTTCAAATGTCAACGGGCATCGACGACGATCGACATAACTTTTGTAATTGCATTGGGCAGTCAAAAATCTTTGATGAATCTTTTTTATTTCCGTGGTTGTTTGTCTCACGTCTTCTGGTCCTATGATTAAAGACTCTCCCACGTTGGTTCAACAAACCGATGATCTACAAGGTCGACTATACAAAGCTTTGAATGGTGTCATGCCAATGCTAGCTTGATAACTATTATTGTAGGCAAACTCCACGAGAGGTAAATGAACTAGCCAACTCCCACAATAATGTAAAACACATGCCTGTAATATATGTTCTAAAATCTAATTCGTGTGTTTCGATTGACCATTGGTTTGTGGATGAAATACGGTAATACAAATGTTCTAAAAAGAAGATTGGTGTCAAATGTCATTTGCAACCTTCTCCAAAAACGAGAAGTGAATCACGGATCCCGATCGGATACAATGAATGATGAAATTCCGCGCGAATGCATAATCTCCTGAATATACAAATGACTCGGGGAATCATCTGATTGAGAAATCCATATAGGTAAGAAGTGTGTCGACTTCGTTAGCCTATCAACTATGACCAATATAGCATCTCGTTCTTCTTAAGATCTCGTCTAACTCGATACAAATTTTATAGTGACGTGCTCCCATTTCTATTCGACAACGAGCAATGGTTGAAGCATTCCCACCAAACGTTAAAGCATACAAGATACTAAAAAACAAAGATATAAGCCATTTAAGCATGAAAACTGAAACAAAGAGATAACTAAAATAAACTATAGAAAAACTAAAAGGTAAGAGGATTAAACCAATTTTATTGGATTTTTACCAACACCCAATGACATGAAGATGCATGTAATGATATCCTCCATTTGGCATGGTAAATGAGTTGGCTAATTCCTCCATTTTGCACTTGTCTATTAGACTTGGTACAATAATTATTAGCCATTTTGAGTCCAAATTTTGATTTCTAGAATTATATACCTTAGGAAAATTCTTCTTTGAAACATAAAGCATATATTTTTCATTGAAAGCATGATTAGATTTTTTTTATATAAAAAATGAGAAAATGGTTTATACCTCTTTTGCTGTTACCATAAGTATTTGATTGAGTTCAAATTCTTCTTTGAAAAGTGGTTTATACCTCCCGAATTTTATTCCAATCATTTATTCATTCTTGAAAAGAATTCAGTTCTTCGACCAAGTATTTGATTGAGTTCAAATTTTCATGTTATTTAATAAATCAAATCATACAAAAAATGAACTCTAATTACTGAAGAACTCAGAAGGTCTCCTTCATTCATTTTTTTCAACTGAAATTTACTCCTTTTTCTTTTGGGTCACACTCTTTTTGTCTTATTTGAGATGCACATATAAAGAACAACAGCGCTCTTAATCACCTTCTGATCCAAGAAGAAGCCAACAGAGAGAAGAAAAAGTATCGAAACGGAAAAAGGTGCCATCCCCACGCCATCCACATCGATTCTCCAGCGGAAATCCCTATAAATTGTAGTCAAACTAAACCGTCTATCTCCCCAATTTGCAACAAATTATCCCCCCTCTCTCTCTCTCTGTGTGTTCGCCATTTGTGAACTCCGCAATTCTTCCTCTATAATGTGCCTCCATTCTCATTTTCCTCAGCCTCATACATAGCTTTCCGGTAAGAATCACACTCATAACACCCCCACCCCCGCTTTCTCTGTCTGTGCATGCACACACATGTCTATGTATTCACATTGACTGAGAACTATACAGGTATATTTGATTTGAGTATGTATACAGCATATTATGTTTTTTTGTTTTTATTTATTTTGCGGTGAGAATGGATTGGTAAAGCTCGGATTTCAACGCAACATTATGATCTGTCCTTTCATCCCTCTCGAAAACGTGACACAGAGTCAATGTGTGTGTGGAGAGAGTACAAGCAATTGAAGGCGGAGTACAGAAGCGAAGTCGCCGACGGTCTTCGAGACGCCCGGATGTCGGCGACAATAGCTTCGATAGAAAGAGAAGATCCTCGGCATTTAATACATGGAGATTCTACTGACCACTTCATTAATTAGTAACATTATCTTTCGTTTGATCATAGGCTTATTGAAAGAGAGGGAGGAGGAGGAATGGGGAGATCGCCTTGCTGTGAAAAAGATCAAGTGAAGAAGGGAGCATGGATTCCTGAAGAAGACAAGCTCCTTGTCGACTACATTGAGAAGCACGGCCATGGTACCTGGCGATCTCTACCCAAGCGAGCAGGTAAATTAATTACTCATTTTCTTCTAAATCACCGAATATATAAATACTGATGATCATTGTCACTGTTCACAACATCATCAATATCGTCCCTTATTGGACGTGACTTCTTTGATCATTTGATGGCAATTGAATCAACATGTTCTGTACAGGATGCTCTGAGGTGAAATAGACTCCACGTGGATCCGGTACAAAAAAAATTGATTTTGAGATTTTATTTAAAATATTTTTTTTGTAAAAAATTAACTAAATCAAATAATGTATACATAAAAAGTTTTCTACCCATGTATTCTGTACAGAAAATATTGGTAAAAAGTGAAAATAGAGAAAAGTAATAGAAAAGAGAAAAGGACAAAAGAATGTTAGGTACACCCATGTATTCTGTACATGCGTAATTGTTGGGATGGGAGGAGTGGCACACACATATACGAAGAAAAACAATTTGTATCACACTAAACAAAAAACCTCAGGAAAACTAAAAAAACTTGGGAGGGAAAATCCCAATTGCTTAGGAGGGAAACCAAACCAATAGTAATTTGGTAATTATTTGAGGGGAGTTCTATATACAATCACCTAAACATTGAATATAATCCACGTTTTTTAAAAAATTTGGACATTTTTACCCCTGATTTGGAAGTTTGTGTTCGAATATTTTTGGGAAATTTTTAAATCATTCGGACACAAACTTCCGAAATTCGTCGAACCATTCGAACACAAACTTCCGAACTACCCTATGTCGTTCGGAAGTTTGTATCCGAAGTGGACTGTATTTAACAATCTTAAAAAAGTACAATTTTTAGTGGGTTTATTTAGAAATCGGGTTGTATTCATTGTTTAGGTCGTTGTATATAGAACCCCCATTATTTGCATGTTAATTATGGTGGTTCGAAGAATTTCCGTCTCCATGTATTCCATATTTCGAAGAGTTCTAATAGAGTGGTGCTACTAACACATCACAGTGCACATCATTTTGTACATTACTGTGATGTGGCACATTATGATTGGCTGAACCCACACAATTACCACATTATTTTGTAGGTTCAGTCAATCACAGTGTACCACATCACAGTGATGTATAAGATGATGTATATTGTGATGTGTTACTAACATTTTTTGGTTCTAATAAGTAAGGGGTTCTTCATAGAATGACTGACAAGACAATGTTTCGCACATGTCAAAATCGGACATAATAGTCTGCCAATATGACACCGGCAAGGCATGCAGGTGCTTGTCCGCACTTGTCCATGCTTGAGGCGCACTGAAAGGGCGCCAGAAACACTAAAGATATATATTTGACAGGATTCCAAATGTATTTAGAGTTTTATGTATATTCACTTGTTTGAGGTAGATTATCTTAAAGATTGAGTATTTATAACATGAGTTTAAAGAAATCTTATGTTATTATTTAGTTATGGAAGACGAAGACTTACGTGCTGAACTAGAGATTCGAGCAAAGCTTGAAGAGATGAATTTCGGATGGATCATTGAAGGAGACACAACCCCTTTTTAATCACTCCTGATCTCGCATTATTACGAGCAGGTGATTACAAACGTTACGAACCGTTACTAATCGAATCGAAACGTTTGAGTTATGAGGAGCGTTTCTAATTCAATCGATTCAAATCGCCATTGAACTGAGCATCGTTTCAAAAGCTAGGGTTTAGGGTTTCGGATACCAGACGAATGGACCAACTGATTGGGCTGACTGGTTGTGGGTTGTGCCAACGGTTGGGCCATATGGTTAGCCCAAATAAAATCGATTCTGGGTCACCAAATTATTTCAAAACCCAAACGAACTTTGTCCAAAAAGATTAACCTCAGGCATGAAGGCACATTCCACTAAATTACGGGCCACGGACCCGGGACGCGGATGCGGGCTCGGGTCGCATACCATCATCTAACTTGGTTGTGACACTACCATCATCTAAGTGATGCGCATATCACCTTTCTTTCCTCTTACTTGGTTGTGACGTTAAGTCACACACTATAATAAATAAACAGATCATCTAACACCCAATTTTCCAATGTAGGACACAACCTAGAGGGTACTCCCCTCAATTGTTCCGAGCCGACTTTGCACGGCAATATCTCATTCATCTTTTGACGGATTTTGTCGATTATTTTTTCTAATCGAACTCATATCCTAGGAGTATCCATTGCATCTGAAAACGGAGGTCGGTTCCCTCGGAAATTAATTTCCAAAATCCGGAAAAATCACAATTTTTCCAACAGTTATGTAGTGAGAGTTGTAATTGAAAGTTAAAACCAATAAGGGTTTGTGAAAGAAAAGATAAAGCAATAGAGAAAGATATATTGTGAGAATGAGGAAGAGATAAAAATATTGGCAAAAAAAGGTTTTGAATATCTTTCATCTCATTGTACTTAATAATATAGTGGATTTTTTTGTCCGTGAACGTAGGTAGAGGAGCCGAACCACTTATCTTACGATGTTCTTTTCTCCGTTTTTATTATTTTCAGTGTATTTGTTTAATCTTGTATTCATACTTTGCATTGATGTTGGATTTTGCAAGGTTCAAAATCTCAATTGTGCGAGGGTAAAATGAGCTTACACTGCCCTCGCCTGTAAACGGTGACTTTGGTGGTGGACTGGATGTTCCGTGCTACCTT
>NMUG010007336.1:0-12123 GCA_002855965.1 Monotropa hypopitys
TACAAATCATGGATCTCTATCTGATGTAATGGATACAGGTGTTCCGTGAAGTTGAATAATCTCCCGTAGATATGTAGCCTCCATCTGGTCCATCGAATACGTATTCTTGATCAGAATAAAATGTGCTGACTTAGTCAATCGATCGACTATTACCCATATCGCGTTGTTGCCTTTGATTGATTGTGGAAATCTAATAACGTAATCCATCGTAATATCTTCCCATTTGTAGTTGCTTGACTTCTTCGAGAATCGATGGTTCCACAATAATCGTCGCAAGGTGCATTAGGTACGAATTCTCTGGCTTTCTGCTAAGTGCATATGCTACCACGTTAGCCTTTCCAGGATGATATTAAATATTGAGGTCGTAATCCTGCATAAGTTCCAGCCATCTGCGTTGCCTGAGGTTCAGCTCCTTCTGAGTAAATATGTATTTCAAACTTTTGTGATCGGTGAAGACATCGCAAGTAACTCCGTATAAGTAGTGGCGCCAGATCTTGAGTGCGAAGATAACTGATGCGAGCTCTAAGTCGTGCGTAGGATAATTCTTCTCGTGCATCTTCAATTGCCGTGAAGCGTAAGCAATTAACTTCCCATCTTGTATCAAAACACATCCTAGCCCTCTGTGCGAAGCGTCGCTGTAGACTGCAATTTCTCTTCTCCGTTGGGTAGAGCTAGAACTGGTGCTGTTGTAAGCCTCTTCTTCAATTCTTGAAAACTTTTATCATGTTCGTGAGTCCAGATAAAAGGCTCTCCCTTACGTGTAAGCTCCGTTATTGGTACTGTGATTTTTGAAAAATCTTACATGAAACGTCGATAATATCCAGCGAGACCAAGGAAACTACGAACTTCCGATACTGAAGTTGGTGCTGACCAATTGATCACTGCTTCAATATTTTGAGGGTCCATTGAAATGCCTTCTTTGTTGATGATGTGCAAAAGGAAATGAACACTCTCGAGCCAAAATTCGCATTTACTAAATTTCGCATATAACTTCTTCCTTCGTAGAATTTGTAAAACCGTTGCCAAATGAGTTGCATGTTGCTCCTCGTCCTTTGAGTAGATCAAAATATCGTCGATGAATACAATCACGAACTCGTCAAGATAGTCGGTGAAGATTCGATTCACGAGATCCATGAATGCTGCAGGCACATTGATTACTCCAAATGGCATGACAAAAAATTCGTAGTGGCCATATCTGGTACGAAAAGCGGTCTTCTCTACATCTTCTGCCTTAACCTTCAGCTGGTGATATCCTGAGCGTAAGTCGATCTTCAAAAATACTCGTGCTCCTTGCAATTGATCGAATAAGTCGTCGATACATGGTAATGGATACCTGTTCTTGATCGTAATCTTGTTCAGCTCCCTGTAGTCGATACATAACCGCATGGTTCCATCCTTCTTTTTGACAAACAACACTAGCGCTCCCCATGGTGATGAGCTTGGTCTGATAAAATCTTTGTCCACGAGATCTTGTAGTTGAATCTTCAATTCTTTGAGTTCAGCTGTCGACATTCGATAAGGTGCTTTAGATATCGGTTGAGAATCGGGTATGATATCAATAGAGAAATCTATTTCTCGATCGATCGGTATGCCTGGTAACTCTTCAGGAAAAACATCGGTGAAGTCTCGAACTATTGGAATATCGGCTATAGTGGAATCTCTTGCCAAAGTAGTAGAAATACTATAGAGATAACCCAGACAACCTTTCTGCAAAAGTCGACGAGCTTTTGCTACTGAAACAAAACAGGGTGCTGTAACAACCTTTTCCCCTTCAAATTTCGTCTCCCCACCTTTGAACTCTTCAAAGGTAATTGACCTTGAAGTACAATCAATTTTTGCTTTAAACTTGGATAGCCAATCCATACCAATGATCACATCAAAATGTGTCATGGTCAAGGGAATCAAGTCCATCATCATAGACACTCCCCCAATAATGGCTTCGTAGTTTCTCAAAACTATTGTGCATACAGCGCCCTTACTCGCAGGTTGGGATACTAAAAGATCATAATCTAATAGTTCAGAAATTCTACCGATCTCTCCGGCATGCATCGTAGAAATAAAGGAATGCATAGATCCAGAATCAAATAGCGCATAAGTAAGAAGTCCACAGATAGAAATTCTACATGTTATGATCCCTTCGTCATTCCTGGGATCACATGGAACAATAGCAAATGCCCTTCCTTGCCTCTAATTCCTATTGCCTTGATTAGCATCATTCCTATGATTCCCAACAGGTACTGTATAAGCTCCAGTGAGTATGTTAGGACACGCGTTCTTGTAGTGTCCCACTTGACCACATCCGAAACACACCGTGGGTCCTCTTGCCCAGCATTCTCCTTCATGGCTCTTTCCACACTTGGGATAGTTTGGCCTCTGCCTTGGTTGATTGTTGTTCCTTCCTCTCTGGTTCCGTTGCTGATTCCTTTCATAGTTTGCTTTTTTTGAATAGCTGGATTCTCTTTGGCTTTGGTTCCTCTTTCTTTCATTAAACCTTCTTGCTTCATCAACATCTTGTTCCACCAAGATAGCTCTGTCCAAGACCTCAGCATACGAAGGTAGCTAAAAAGGACAAATAATCTTCCTTATTTCATGTTTGAGTCCTTCCTCGAACTTTCGAGCCTTTATCTCGTCATTAGCAACCAGATACGGTGCATAAACAGCAAGATTTGTAAAATCTGCTTTATAGTCATCCACAGTCATTGCTCCTCTTTGCTTCAGGTTTTCGAACTCCATTCTCTTCGCATTCTGTATAGCTCTGGGCATAAACTTCTCGCGGAAGTTTTCCAAAAATATCTATCAAGAAATATTGGGTTCAGCAACGCTTTTTAGATTCCACCATCTATTGGCTTCGCCTACCAACAAATACGACGCAATCTCGACTTTGTGCAGGTTCGTACATCGGAGAAGACAAAAGTTCTTTTCTAGCTCTGCAATCCATTCGTTGGCTTTAATCGGGTCCATCCCTCCAAGAAAAGTTGGAGGCTTGAGTGTAAGAAACTCCTTTACAGCCGCTACATTGTGAATCTGTTGCGCCGGGTTAACTCCTTCATCCTCAGGAATTGCCGGTGGTTCGACCACAAGTTCTGACTGTCGACGCATTTGCTCAATCGTAGCCTATTGAGCTTGGACAGTTCCTCCAATGTCCGCACCATATTGCCTAGTTCAGCAATCTCGTATCGCTCTTGACCAGTTGCTCGAGTATTAACCATTCTGAATAAGAAATACTTTAATCAAAAGGCGGGAATGCTTCTGACATAATATTAGGAAATCATAGATGCATAATTGTGTCCGGTACACAACAAAAATACTCCGGATATAGCAACAAATAAAACATCCCTCATCATCTGAGTCACTAGACCATTCATAAGGAGGGTAGATCCATTCCTGATAAGCTATTTCTAGGTTATCCTCAAAATCAAGGTTTCCATTTAAGACAAGTGGTACGTCAACTAGTCCATCCACCACTGGTAGATTTTCATCGAGCTTTTCTTCTTCCTTTAATACATCTTCTTCCTCTGGAATATTTTCCTCTGGGTTAGATTCTTCATCCTCCTCCACATTGCCATCGAGATGATGCAAAGCTACCATGAATATCTCATCGAGACTCCATTGCGGCATCCATTCTCTAGCCACAGAGCAAGCCTTTTCTCTGAGCCTAAGATGATAGTCTATCATTACGCGAATTTGCTCTTCAGTACGATGCACATTTGCATATGCAACCTGTGTCGCAATGCTGCAAGCCATATGTGTAGCATCCTCAATGAGCCTTGCCTCCATCTCTTCTCCTTCTAAAGGAAATATTCCTTGAAGTCTGTTTTCATGGTGATCATAAGAATCGTCACTAGAATAGCCGTCATGATTAGAGTCGCTGCTAGACATAGCTACAAAACTTATAGTATAAGCATGTATCATCAAGATAATTCATCTCCAAATATCATATTTGTACTTCTAAGTGAGTGCCTTGCTTCCTGGCTCTGGTTTGTTCAAAAATTCATCAACTCAAGCTCTGATACCACTTCTATCACGACCCATCCCGATTTCGAGATGAGTACATGACCGGCCAACGAGCAAACTCGCTAAAGGCCTAGATAAAAGAGTTGAAGAATTTATTAACAATATAAATATGCAGAAGCGTGTGAACAAAAACTAGAGCAATGATATAGATGTTCTCATTTATTCTCATGGTTTACAAAATACAGGCTTAATAAAGCTGATTCATCAGAAGTACAACAAAAGATCTCCAAAACATCATTAAACAAGAACTGCCATCTCATTCTTCATCCCGACCTGAAAATGGTTTTAGAAAACGCATAAGCTATAAAGCTAGAGTGAATCGCTACATACTGCAGTACAAGTTTCATGGATTAACAATATTTCCTTCAAGATTAGTTTTATAGACAAAATATGACTCAAAGGCTAAATAGCAATAAAAATGCTTTATCATAATTTCTCTTTTGCTGGAATTACATGCCAATCCATATATCCATCCCAAACATAGTTCATCATAATTTGGATTGAATTGGCCCTTGTCGTATAGGCTCATTATTTGAACATTTCATCATCTTGCCCTTGTTGTATGAGTATTTATCATACAACATTCATACTTCTGCTTGTGTCGTAAAGCGTAGTCATTCATGCCGTTATGATTGTGTCGTATAAGCATTTTAGTACACCATGCCTTATACTTCTGTCGTATAAGCATATCAACAAAAGGCTCATATCTTGTACTTTTGTCGAATAAGCACCTCATTTCCGTTTCATCTCCATTTCAATTTCTTTTTCTCTTTATTTCAATATAAATCCTTGTCGTATGGATTTTCATAAAAACGATACATCAATCAATATTTCAAATTGTTCATCTATGTGTAAATAATTCTCTTGGAAATAACATATCATTCGGTTTAATAACTATAAGCATATTTTTTAAAGGAAATGCACTTAAAAATGTACGAGTAGAGCGGTATATAGACATTCACCTGAATAGGATTCTTAAGCTTCTAGATCTTCCTTTTCTTCAATGAAACTAGCCCAAATATGGATAACAAATCATACATCAAAATTCCATAGAACTACTGCCCAAGTGAACTGCTGAGATGAGCTGGCCGAAGCAAAATCTGCCAGAGACTTATGTCCAGAGCTCAGTCTAACCGGATGACTCCTGCCGAGCTGTTGAGATGCCAGGCTTGGCATAGAGACTAATCTAAGCCTGACCGAAGGTCTTAACTGAGTATAAATTCAATGTTCTGCCCATTTATGAGCTGCTGGGAACTTAGGTCTACCAACTACTGCTCTGCTGAGCCGAGACACAACCGACTGGCTGGTTGCTGAGCTGCCATGCTATGGTCCGGACATCATTTTGATCAGAGTTAGATATTCAGATCCTGAAGTTTTATTTTGAGTTGGTTATAGGTCGAAAATGACCGGAGGACTGTTTAAAAGATCTTGGGTCAATTGCCCGAACAACCATAGTTGTTTCCTAGCTACTGAAGTTAAAGAACGGCTGTCTTCTGCCGAGCACAACTTGCTTCGGACAGAATGATGGCCAATCAATCAACATGTATAAAGGAGTGCGACCGGACTAATAAATGACTTGGCTGAACTAAAATAATGATCTGGGCATAAGCTTAGCCGAATGCTAGCTTTACCGAGCAAGAATAAATTGTTTAAATGGCTTGACCGAGCAGAACAACTGCTGATGTGAGCGATAACAATAATGTGCGGGAAGACTCTGAATGAGTCTGCCGAGCTGAAATCATTAAGGCTAGACTTGGATTTAAGTCTGCCGAGTAATAACTTAGTATTCTAGGGCCTTTGCCGAACACAACTTGGTAAAATATAAGAGCTATACCTCTAACCGAAGATCAATGTGTCGAAGGTCAACAATCAAGGCTAAACAACTTGTGCCGAACTGATTCTGATGTGAAGGATGTCTTGCTGAGCTGTTTGAATGAATTAGAATTCTTTGCCGAAGTAAAACGAGTCGTCTGGAAGTCTGAAAACAACTTGCCGAGCTGAATAATAATCTGACCAGAGCTCAAACAATGTTTATGAAGGGTTCGGTTGTATGGCTAAGAGTTATTGAATGAGATTAATGGTTGGTTGTACGGCAGAAGGTTTGCCGAGCACTTTGAGTATGGAAGAACGAGCTACCGAGCACTTGAAATGAATATTCAAGGCTTGGCCGAACTGTATTGCTTCGGTCAGAACTTCTAGAGAGAGAAACAGAGAGTCTGGGAGTTCTCAAATTGGTGTTGTACCAAAAATGAAGGAATGGCTCAAGTATTTATAGGTTTGAGAAGAGAATAATTGATCCGGACTGTGGCAGACACCTGAGCGGTGCCACTCACCAAAGGTAGGTCCCACCGGCCACCCAGCCTTGGCTCTTAGCCAGCTGACCTTAGCCCACTCAGCCGCATAGCCTTGTCTCTTCTGCCGAAGTGCAATGTGATGTCAGCCCACTATAAAACTCTTGTCTTACTCGACAGAGTGGCTGTCCATATGGCCGCATTGCCATGTCCGAGCTAACCTGGCCGGACCTCCATGTGGCCAGACCTCTAGGTCAAATCCCTACTGAGCTCGGGAACTGCTCAGCCAGACCCCTACTGTTCAGCAGACCTTGGGTTTGCTCCCCAAACTTTCTCCTCTTGCACTTAGGTCCCTGGTTTAATTCTTTTCTATATTTATATCCTCAAGACTATTCTACGTCTAATAAAATTTTCAAAAATTCATATTTGCTCAAATAAAATCCCAATAAATCTTTTGAAAACTCCCAAAATTTATATTTGCATAATTTAAATATTATTGTTTAATATTTCTTAGGACTGGGGCCTCACATGTGTGATAGTCAATTTCATGTCTAGAACTTGTAATTGAATTATTGGAGTTTGATGGAAATTTGGGGGTTTCATCCTAGGTGTTTAAATTAGTGGAATTGAGCGGTGATCTTGTACCTGCTAGGTGTTTGATAGAATGTCTGAGAGGCTTACGAGTAAGATTCATGTTTTCCTAGAGTTGTCGAATCTTAGTTAGACCCTTGTGTGTGGTCTTGGATGAATTGGGTGATCTCACCTAGGCCCTTGTGTGTGGCCTTGAACTTATGGGTGATGGATTGGATGTTGGATTAGGTACCCTTAGTGACTAGGATCCTTGTGTGCCCTTGTGCACTATAGGTGTTTGTTGAAATACCACAGTAAAAAGGATTGGGTATCGATGTGTGAACTCATCACACCTGGATTGGAAATTTGTCCCTACGGTGTAGTACCCTTGGATTGATTGGTTGGATGACTAGACTTGTGGTCTATGTGTTGAGGTGTGAATTCATCATACTTAGGTGGGAACTCGTCCCTTTGAAGTGAATTCGTCACTAGTGTTGGGAAACTTGTTCCCTTTGATTGCATTCGTCAATCTCGTAAACTTACCTATTAAACAACCAACAAAAATAACGTGGTGTGTGGATGACCAAATGATGTAGTCTTTGATGATTGTGAGTTAGTGCATCCCTCATGGCACTTCGTATATTCGGTGCATCCCTCGTGGCACCTCGTGTGATAGCCTCGTGTGATAGTGCATCCCTCAT
Source organism: Monotropa hypopitys (assembly GCA_002855965.1). Lineage (NCBI taxonomy): Eukaryota > Viridiplantae > Streptophyta > Magnoliopsida > Ericales > Ericaceae > Monotropa > Monotropa hypopitys. The sequence continues at coordinate 7,577 of NMUG010007336.1, forward strand.
GGCACCTCGTGTGTTAGTGTATCTCTCGTGGCACTTCGACGTGAGTGAGTCGATCCTTGTCCTCGCCAAGGAGACTCTAAATCGATCTCGGACTTAATGGTTTTTTAAATTGGTTTTCAAAGTGATGGTACATGTTTGGGGTAGGCCGGTCCTTACTCGTGGGACGGTTCGAGACTCTTGTGACTTTTTTAAAGTATAGTCCACGTTGGGGTAAGCCGGTCCTTATTTAGTGAGGTAGTCGAGACTCATGTGACTTGGTTTCAAAGTTGTGTTAAGCCGGGAGTCGAACAAACTAATCATAAGATAAATCAATTCACCAATGTGTACCTAATAGATATGTATATAGAGGAAAGTAAAGGATCAATGATGTTTGACGTGATTCATTGGATTTTGTGAGTATAAGCTAAGTCGTGGAATTGGCTACTGGACACGATGTGATATTTGGCTTGGTGTGCCAAAGTCGGTAACGGTGCCGTTAGAGATGGGTTGTGTTCTTGGGAGTGTATTCCCTAGATAGCTTGATAGTGATGCGGCATTGTGAAATCCGCAAATTTAAGATTTAAAAATTTAATCTTAAAAGTGATTTAATTTAATAATTAAGGGAATGAAATTAATTAAGGGCTTTGAATTAATGAAATTAAGTTTTAAAAATTTATATTGGATTCAATTACATAAATAGAATTTTTGGTGAAGTTCGGGAATTTATGGAAACAAGAAAAGAATGTTAGAAATAAAAATAAGTTAAATAGAACTATTGGAAAATAATAAAAATATGAAAATTAAGAATTAGGATCGCCGTAATTACAATACACATCGTCGCACCATATTGGAGCCCAAAATAAAATCAAAATTTCTTTAAATTTTTGATATTCATCTAATAGCCTAATAAAACAAAAGCATTAAATAAATAAATAAAACAAAAACTAATTAAAATGAAAATAAAACAAATATACAAAAAAAGGAGAAGCGGAACCCTCCCCCCTTCACGTAAGTTGCTAATCGCAACAGGGGAGGGGAAAACCCATTCGGCGCGACAGAGAGAGGGAGAGAGAGAGGAGGGAGATCGGGTGGCAGTGGAGACGGGCGGACGAGGGCGGCGATGGCAATGGCGGGTGCGGGCAACGGTAGGCGAGGGTGGCGCGAGAGCAGCGGCGGGCTACGGAGGTGGACTGTGCAGTGGAGGCGCGGTGGCGATTTCGGGCTAGGTTAGACGATTTCAGGTTGGTTTCTGGTTTCAGTGGCGAGTTCCGACAGTGAAGGAGGATGGGATTGAGCGGCTGTGGCGTGCGATGGCGCGGCGATTCACGGTGGCTGGGTTCGTGAGGTATGTGTGTGTACGTATCGTGTGTATGTCGTGTGCTGCTACTGTTGTGTGTGTGCACAGTGTGTGTGTGTGTGCGCGCGGGTGTGTGTGTGCGTGCTGCGTATGTGTGTGTTCGTGGGTGTATATGTTATGTGTGTATAGTGTGTATACTGTGTGTGTACCGTGTGTGTATGTGTGTACTGTGTGTGTGTGTGTGCGGGTGTGTGTGTGTGTATGTATGCGCGGGTATATGTGTGTGTGTATTGGTATGTCTAGATCTGTATGTGTTGTGGGATATCAGTTGTAGGCTAAGGTGCGAGGTAGCTGTTGTGTGTGTGCGACTGTGTAGTGTCGTGTGTGTGGTTGTGGGTCTGTGTAAGGATGTGCATGCGATTGTGGGTTTGTGTGGGTTTTTGGTGGCCGTTAGTGATTGTTCTGGTTGTATCTGTGTTTGTGGTTGTAGTGTTCTGGTGTAGGGTATTGTGGCTGATTTGGTGACGATTCTGATTGAGTTTTGGTAGTTGTTTTGCAGTGGTTCGGTAGTGGTTCGCAGTGGTGCGAGGATCGTCGTCGAATAAATCAACGGAAACTCGTCAAAATCGGTATAATTTTTGTATTAACTTCCTTAATTAATTTAAATAAAGATTAGAATTATTTTTAATAACTTAATAAGAATAAATAGAATATGAATAAATAAATATTATAAGTAAAATAAGATTAAATATAGAAATAGGCAAGTGATTCTGCCACAAACATTTTTGATTCTGCCCACAAAAATGTTTGTGGCATTATCAACACCATATAGGAATTGATAATGCCACAAACATTTTTGTGAGCAGAATCAAAAATGTTTGTGGCAGAATCAGCACCCTATTAAATGGAAAATGTGAAAGCTAATAGTAAATTAAATAAGCAATTAAGGAAAATTGGGAAATTTTATAGAATAAGATTTGGAAACTGTTAAGGAATAAGAAATTAGGAAATTTAGTATAAGCATCGTTTATTTATATATTCTCTATTTCTGCGATTCAGGTCTTTCAGATTAAAGCACAATACTCAAGTGAGTGACTATGCACATAAATACATGGATTTTCTGGTATGTTTCCTAAAGTTATCCCTGTCTTCCGTGGGATTATTTAGTAAATGTTTTATTTATTCCATGGATTATGAAATAATTGCAAATCTAGTATATGGGCATCCAAACAATGTGATAAAAGACAGTCCCATGCCAAGGGGAGATTTGGTTTTCTGCCCTACTCTAGGGGGTATATGCCTAGCGATCTGACCCTATCAGCTAGGGGGTACAATTGACTATCTAACCGTCTATAAATAAACAAGAACTGGATTTTTGTATCAGACGTCTAGCAAATCCATTGGGGACGCACAATTACTGTCTTGTTCTGTTCTGTCTGTTCTGATATCTGTTTGGGTTGGCCTATTATAACACTAAAGAAAAATATTGTTCTGAAATGGAATTTAAATATTAAAACAAGGGTTTTAAGAAAACCAACTCGAATGCCCTATTATGTTCTGGACACCGACTTTCTGTTCTATTTACTACTCTGTTCTGTTCTGTTGCCGGTATTTATTCTATTTTGTTCTGTTCTGATATTAATAGGGTATTTTGTGGTTTGGTCTCTGTTTATAATTCTGACATGATTTCTGATTTTGTTCTGAATATAAATACATTTCTGAAAATAATGCACTGTTTTATACTATTATTCATATCCATGGCAATAAAAACCTATATTTCTGTGTTTCGCCACTTACACGAGCTTTCAGCTTACGTTTTAAAATTAATAATTTCCAGGAAATCATCTGTGGGATAGCTAGCAGGGATTCACAGCAGTTCTAGTGGTACGTTTAGTTAGTTGCACCTTTTATTTATTAGTTTAGATGCTCTGAGCTTTTATTTCTAGTTTTTATTTCAGTCATTTATTATTATATCAACGTGGAAAAAATGTGTTTATTTTATTTCTTCCGCTGTAATATAATCCTCATTTATTCTTAACTAATTAAGAAGTCAGATGTGGCCTTAGGTGATTATTATAATTGTCTGGCGTCTGTCTCGATGACCTCAGAGGATGGGTCCGGGTCGTGACAGATTTAGTGGTATCAGAGCAAGGTTTAGTGTATGAGAGCCCGGTTTTTTTAAGTTTGGGCTATGTAAGTCTGCAAGTGAGATGTGAAATATATGAGTGATATTATATGCGGAAATCACCCTAATAAGGGTGTAAGTGAACAACTTATGTGATAACTTGTTTTTGAAAACTTTGGGGTCTGCATCGGGATTGTTCAAAGTACGGTTCATTACCGATACTTCAGTGGATATCCGGAGCAGATACTCATAGACAAGACATGTAAAATAATATTTTCATAAATAAAATGAAATGAGATGTAAAGTATTTTCAAAAGCAAATGTCTCAGAGCAATAGGGAGTTTTAAGATAAGATAGGAATTTTAAGCAAGAATACAGCAGCTCAGATATTAATTTATGAATGTAAATATTGCAGAAGTATATAAAAAAGTATGGAATATTTTCAAGTTCGTGAGAATCAGTCATCGGCAAATTCTTCAGTTGTGGGAGATATAGATAAATTTGTTGCCACAATGACTGCATATATAGAAACAAGGGCAGAATAGAACAGGAAGGCTAGAGAGTCTGATATCGCAAAAATTAAGATATATAAAAGACTACACCTAGTGGCGGGCGAAAGATTGATAGGTCCTAATCACACAGGAACATGGTTGAGAAGAATGGAAAGTAAATTTGAGGCATCATTTAGAACACTAAAACAAGGAAATATGTCAGTAAAGGATTATGAAGAAAAATTTGTGGTATTATCCTGTTATGCCCCAGAGATAGTTGACACAGAAGCAAAGAAATGTCAGCAATTCAGAAATGGATTAACGCCAGATATAGCTATCAGATTAGCAGAATATCGAGAAACAAGTTATGCAGATCTAGTAGAGATAGCAAAAAGGGTGTAAAAATGTGTATATGCTTTATGATATATGAGTCCAAATATGTATCTATGTTATGTACAAAATTTGAATAAAAGTTTCAACTCGTATCTTTTAAGATAATAAGTATATCTATAAATGGTTAGGTATAAAAAGAAAACATTAGTGGTAAAAGAACGTTCAAAATATCAGTCTCGGCAAAACAACAATTATGAATATTCACAGATATTTAAGTTGTAAAAAATTTTACGATACACATTTCTTTAAGTTATTCGAAATA
>NMUG010007337.1:0-12123 GCA_002855965.1 Monotropa hypopitys
ATATATAATTAGGGAATTTATTAGGATATTGTAACTGACAGGAGAAATAAACTGTGGTGTATTGGTTGCCTCTAAAAACCATCCGTACACCCCGATTTTATTCATCCCTAAATTACAAAATTTCCAACAATTATAATCAACTTTGTGATTGTAGGAGCTTCCGGTTCATCAGAGGGCAGATGCAGTGAGCAGTATAGCATTCGAAGCAACTGCAAGAATGAGAGACCCAGTGTATGGGTGCGTGGGGGCAATATCGTACTTGCAAAACCAGGTGTCGCAGCTTCAAATGCAGCTGGCAGTGGCTCAAGCAGAGATTCTCTGCATGATCCAGATGCGGCAAGAACCGACGACTATGACAATGATGAGTACACCACATGATCGTGATGATCAGCTGGTGGACGACCAAGATGATGATTACAGCTTCTTTCTCAACCAGTACTGCTCTCTTAAGAGAAAATCTCTGTTTGGACACCATGACATGGTTTCTTTTTGATAATAATATTAAAAATGATTTCATTTGTATTTTAGACAGAACTATCTTCATCACGAGAGAGAGAGGTAGTTGGTGAACCCTAGCATGTGAGTAAAATAGTTTGTTACTATTTCTCACTTTTTGCTCTAATTTAATAACAAATGAAGCTTTTATTTTGAAAAAATGCTATTAACATATGAAGATGTACATTATTTTGAATATTCTCTTGTGTGGTGCGATGCGATTGATTGGTAATTTTTTGTTGCAATATTATTGTGAGTTCAATTAATCGTATGGCGCCACACAAATAAAATATACAAAATAATGTACATTTTGATGTCTTAATACCAGCCTCTAATATGTTATAATATACATACCTAGAAATTTACCCCGAAAATTACCCAGAATGCATAATTGAGGGTCAGGATTAAATCCAGTGTATGGGGTCCCCACACTGGATTTAATCCTGGCCCTCAATTATGCATTCTGGGTAATTTTCGGGGTAAAATTTCTGAGCACTTAGACTTTTTCATGTTATAATGCACTAACATCTTCATACATTTTTGTTTAATCTAACGCTCTAAATTAATTTAATCAATAGTTTAAAAATATATTTTACGCAATAATTAAATTGATGACCTGGAAAACGACCATCGGTAGTTCAGGGCCTCACACGAATAATTCAAGCTATTGATAAATTTTAAAATAATATTTTAAATAACTCTGTAAAAAAATTTCTCATCCAAATAACTATAACTGTTGAACCCAAAATAATTATTTTTTATTCATAAATTTTAGACATAACTTCTAAATCATTTTGAATTTAACAGTTAAAGTTATCCGAATGAGATAATTTTTATAAGATCGTTTAGAAAACTATTTTAAAATATATCAATGACTCAAATTATTTATATGAAATATCAAGGTGCGTGATTTTACATATGTTACATCATGCATTAGATACAGACAAACTCTAGTCATATTGATGGTGAACAAGTCAAAATTTGGATGGTAACAAGTAGATTTGCTGGCTATATAGCTACTAAAATTTCTAGCTTTAATAGGTTAAATGACAACATGTTTCAAACTTAATGTAATTTCTCTTTCTATCTTTTTTTATCCACGTAAATGTCAATTGTTGGGGTATAATAAGAGAAAGAAACCAATTAGCTGTCTTGCCACATTGAAACTCTTTTTTTCCCTCAACAACAAAAAAAGATTGTATTAAAATATATTCTCGAGAAGAACAAAGAGAGAAAGAAAAACATTCAAAAAAAAACATTGGATGAAAGTAAGACACCCACCAAAAAACACTCCGCATATGAAGTGCGGTCGCAAGACCGAAAACTCAAAGTAATTGACGGGGATCTGCACAAGCAATGGAGCATGTGGTTTAATTCGAAACAACTATACGTCTAAGTCAACAAAAAATAGCGACAAAATTTATTTTCGTCGCCAATGAATAATTTTAGGTGATCAAAAACAATTCGTAGTCAAAGGAATACCATTTGGAGACAAAATTATTTCTATCTTGAAATGATTCCAATTTCATCGCCAATCACATACTTTGACGAAGAAATATAGATTTCGTCACCAAAGAACTACCATTTGGAGATGATATTATTTGTCTCCAAATAATACGATTTTGACAACGAAAATAGAAATTCGTCGCCAAATCTTATACTTTGACGACCAAATTTAAATTTTGTCGCCAAGTCATTTCCTTTGGTGATGAAATTCAAAATTTGTCACGAAATATATGTGGTAGCCGGACCCTAACCATCTTGGGCCGGACCCCATCTATCCGGATCAGCCCAACAAACCAGATCCTATACGTATCTCACGGAGCAATCCAGGGTCGTCGGCCTTACGGACCTCTGAACATACACTGCTGTTGGACAGATCCGGCGGATCATCATGTGTTCAACACCCTAAGCAGTCTCAACGGACACCAGAAGGAGCCAGGCCGGTCCGGCCATGCGGTCTCCTTCAACCTTTGGCATTCCATCCGGACGTCAATGAAGCCCAGCGTTTCCACTCCCCAATGGGAAATGGGACAACTTTCACCGACGGACGATCTCATGCCGGAGGGGTCCACCATCGACAGCAACAGGGAACAATGACCTCCGGCAGGTGGCACTCGGGTCGGCCGTACATCTGCTGACGTGGCCCGGGTCGGTTCAGCGGCCCATTAGCACTGTAGGGCTAACGTCAGCACTCAGCCTCCCGCCCGTGTGCATCACACGCTTGCATTCTTGGCGCCAAAGTCAGTACGCCTATATAAACTCCATCAAAACACTGTTCACAGGACCCAACGGAACAGTTCTCTGGTATCTCTCCGACTCTCCTTCAGTTTACGGTTTCCTTTCTTCGACCGTCACTGACTTAGCCATCGGAGGTCCCTCCCGGTCGCTGCCGACCGGTGGACACTGACCTTTGTGGTTGCAGGAGCCAAACAGGTGATCCATCTTCTCTTATAAGTAACCGAGCACCCAGCCGAAGCACTCCCTCCCAGTCGTCCGGCCATCTGCCGAAGGATCCACAGCACCCTCTAGATTTTCAGTCACCACAATATATAATTTTTAAATTAAATAATTTATATTATTTTAGATTAAATATATCAATTTAAAATAGTATATTTTATATTATATAAAATACATAAATTTATTTAAATTTTATTTACAAAACGATAATATATATTAAATTTTGGATTATAATAAATGAAATGTTATGTAGCGCAAATGGTAGAAGTGATTGTTGGAGAAATATGTTCAATTTAATTTTTATTTTTTACTTTTAATAACAAAATTTTCGTCGCCAAAGGGGTACCTTTTGAAGACCAAAAAATTAGATGTCGATGATACCCAATAACAACAAATTTTTTTCCCGCCATGGTAATGAATGAACTGGTGGCAAATAAATTCGTTGGCTATGGGAATCCATTAACGAGGAAAAACTCTTTTTGTCGTCAATGGTCTTTCGCATGAAACTATCCTCCATGAATGCATCGATAAATTGTTTTTGTCAAGCAATTTCTTTAGAAACGAATAATATATAATTGGGGACAATCTTTTTTGTTGTTATACTCTTTTTGTTGCACTGAATGTGCAAAACTTTACCACCCCTTGACATATGAACAAAACATGTCCTTAATAAAAGGATACTTACTTTTATACAGGTATAGTGTGAGTGTCATCTGCTCGTGTCGTGAAATATTTGGTTAAGTTCTATAATGCACGTAACTTGTTGAGATTTGACATAGAAAACTATATACGTTGAATTACGTGCTCAACTAACCAACACATACATACACAAACAAGATCTTGAAACACCATGAATTACCAAAGAAAATAACCAAACCAAAGAAAGTACAGATAAAAAGAGAGATTGACAAACAAATTTACGACAACGTGTATACATCCTTAGAGCCACACCAGTTTACTATGATCTTTCAAAGGTTGAAAAATCATAGTCTCCATTACAAATATGAAGAATATTAATAAAATCGTATTAATCCCTTGCCCTAATTACACATTAGGTAACTTATATACTTAGGCAACAAAAAACCCTAAAAACAGCATCCGCTGTTTGGGTTTTTCCTTAGCAAAAAATTCCCATTTTCTTCCTCTTCTCGTGCCTTAGCTTGAAAACATGCTTTAGCCTCCAAAGGCCTAAGGGTTTGACTTCATGCCCAACAATCTTCCACTTGAAGTGCAACCAAGAAAATCTATCAAAATCATGCGTGAACATAGTGAAATTCACCATCTTGGTGTGAATCAACCCTCTATCTCTAGCGATCGTGTAAGCCAAGTGAAATTGCACACAACTTCAATTTCTCTGTGATAACTGCATTGGTCAACATATCTGTCAGATTCTTGCTTCCCAAAATTTTCTCAAGAAACAACTCTCCATCTTTCAAAAGCGAATGGATAAAATGGTAGCGCAAATCAATGTTATTCATTCTGGAATGAAATAATGAATTCTTCGCAAGGTGAATAACACTCCGGCTATCACTAAAAAGAACACTACCCTCTTGGTTTAAACTCAACTCATTCAAAACCCCTTTTCAAATAGGTCATCCCTTTCACAGTCTCATACACAACCATGTATTCAATTTCTTTCATGGACAAAGTAATAAACTTCTTCATACATGAGACCCAACTCACTGCTGTGAACCTATCATGTAAGCATATCATATTGTACTCTATCGCACATCCTGATCACTAACAAAATCGACATCCACATAATCTATGACTGCCAAGTCTGATCCCCCAAAATATTACACTATGTTCGTGGTTCCTCTCAGATATTGTCGTATCCACTTTACCACTTCCTAATACTGTTTCCCCATATTGTTTTCAAACACACTCATAACACTTATTACATGGGCAATATCCCGTCTTTTGCAAACCATCACATACATCAAACTATCAATGGTCGAGGCATAAGAATCTTGTCCATATACTCCATCTTAGCATCTGTACTAGGTGACTGGCCCCCAAAGTCTGAAGGGACTTACAAAAACTATGCCAACTACCTTGGCCACTCGCATACTGAACCGCTCAAGCACCTTCTTAATGTTGTTAGCCTGAATCAAAGTCATGACACCTTGAGATATATTCCTACTTATTTTCATCCCAAGCATCTGCTTCGCTGTACCCAGATCCTTCATAGAAAATTCTATTTCCAACTACTTCTTTAACCTATTAATCTCCTTAAAACATAATCTCACTACAAGTATATCACCCATATATAGTAAAAGAATAATATAATTTAATAAAGCAACAATGATTTGAATCGCACTTGTAGTAGCCAATGCATTGCATACAAACCTCAAACTTTCTGTACCACTGTCTTGGTGGCTCTTTTAATCTATATAGACTCTTCTTGAGTCTGCACATCTTCTCCTCCTTGTCCTTCAGAATGAAGCCAATATGTTGCTCCACATAAATTTCTTCATCGAGATCCCTATGAAGAAAAGCAGTCTTAACATCCAAATGCTGAAGATAGCGACTGATCGACAGACCATTTTGTAGTTTTGTGTGCCTATTTCATTTCCTTTTCATTCTAGTTCTTTGTCTTTTTATTTACATTTTAGTTTGTTTTTATGTTTTTCCTTTGTTTTATTGTCTTATATATTTTTTAGGTTATTTATCGATCCTCGGACGAGTCCGGAAGTCTCGGCATCATCCCAAGCCATGAGGTCAAGTTTGAGCGTCAAAGGAGGCACCAAAGGTGCCAATTTCTGGAAGAGGAGCTTCCATTTACCGGAAGAGGGTAGTCCAAACCATAGCAGAAAATCTCGACAGAAGGCTGACTGAGGCCCAGGTACCGGTCCTCGGACACGTGGGGGATCGGTCCCTCACCCAATTACCACAAACATCCAAGCCTACTTCCGGAAGAACAAAGAGAAGAAAGCTACCTAGAGGTCGGGTACCGGTCCCCGACATGTCGGGGGACCGGTCCCTCCATTTTGGCAGTATATTGTCCAGATTTGAATAAATGGATGGGTACCGGTACCCGACATGTACGGGGACTGGTCCCTCCTATACAGTTCTGCGGGAAATGGTTTATTAATGGCATTTTTGTAATTTATTTGGGCCGGGAGTATATATACTCGTGTATACTTTTGTATACATACGTTTTTGTGTATTAGTTAGGGTATTAAGGGATTGAGAGCCTCCCTCTCTTCCCCTTATTCTTCCCCCTCATTTGAGGGTTTCCATTGGGTTTTGGAGCTCCGGCCAAGCATTGACGATGTTAGGTTGGTTCTCCTCTTCCCGTTTATGTATTTTATTTACGCACTTTAGTTTAATATAATTTCAATTTCATTTTCATGTGTTGTGTTTTAATTGTGTTTTTGTGATTGAATGTTGTAGTATAGTGTTAATAGAGGCTTAACCTCGTTGGTTTGGCCATGGGGTGACTAGCACCCGAGTCTCAGCTTGTGGTTGAATACTCCATGTTTTGGGCTTAAAATGTAGTAGCCTAGAGTGTAGGAAATCACTACCTAAGGTCTTAGCCAAGCAGTGTTAATCACTTTGATGCGTTGTCGACATAAGATGACACGACACATGCTTGGAGCAATGTCCCGTTAGGTGTTCGACAAAATGCCTAAGTGAATGAATTCACCTAAAAATCACTCAATTTCTATAGATTCTTTGTCTTGAGGTAGCTTAGGGGTTAGGAATATATAGTTCTCACCTCGGGTCCAACCAAGGATTGTCGGTCGTCGACATAAGATGACATGGCCTATGCTTGTAGCATATCGCTCGATGAGTGTAGGTCAGCCTAGGGAACTGAATTCTAATCCTCGTGTCATCTCTCGACCTGTGACTTGTTCTTGATAGCTAAACATCCCGTGGGAGGTCCTATGTCGTGATCCCTCCTTTGTGTTGTCATGAATATTGGATTAGTCTTTCGCAATCTAGGTTAGGTGTTAGAACCTCCATTGCCATTCCGCTTAATTTAACTTGTTTTCATCTTTTATTTTTATATATTAGTTTTATTACGCTTTTAAAGAAGAAACAAAAGGCTAGCATCCTACCACTTCTACCGCAAACCAAATCTTCTAAACCAAGCAATTATCTTCAACTCCGTCATTTCCCTATGGACCGACCTCGGACTTATCCACTTTGCTTGTAGAGTATTTATTTCCTTGTTTATAAATTATTAATGTCTGGCTTGGCTTTTCTGTTTAATCAACGACCGGAAAAGTCTTCCCATCATTTTGGCATCGTTGCCGGAGATTTGTAGTTGAGTTGAGTTTTTGCTAGTTTAGAAGTTTCCTTTTGCCCCGCCGTACATATCCCTTTTATTTTGTTTCTTATTATTTTTGTTTTCAAAAAATCAAAAGCAAAAAAAATACATTATTGATCATGGCTTCCGGTGATTACCCTTGGGAAGCTATGGATCAATAAGTTTGGGAGTCCTACTCTCCATTCTCCAAGCCTCTTAGTCAAGAGTGGCATGACCACTCTAACTTTTATCGGGAATGTGAGTCTTACTATGAACCATTACCCCTCTCATATTCTTATCACGATGCAATGGCTCCACAACAATTCTTTCACCCGGAGCCAACCAATCCATACCCAGAACAATGATCCCATGAGGAGCCTTATCAATACCAACCTTGCACCAATACATTCGAGGATTCTTTGCAAACATTTCTCCAAGGTTGTCATTCCAAAAATGCTCTCTACAATATTGCAGTGGCTCCTCCCGAGTCTTATTATTCGGAGCCATCCTTGGGATTACATGATCATTGTCCTCCGGAACCAACTTTTGACCCCCAACTACCGCACCTTTCTTATCTCGAGGACACTTTGCAACACTTTATTGAAAGTTACAACACCATCACGACCTATAATTATTCATGCCAAGTGGACTTTGATGTCCCAATTTTTGACCCGGTCATTCCCACCCACCCCTTGGAGGAGGCATGTCTTACCTCCGAGGAGGTTGCTTTCCTTGAGAATCCAGATGTGGGGATTTCTTCTACCCTCCTCATGGTTCAAGCCACGATGTGGTCGCTCCCCCATTTCAAAAATGACACTCCTCTCAATCCTCCCGAAAATAAAATGATGGGTTATCTTTATGACTCGAGTGATGAGGAGTTAGAGGCGGACTGTAGGGGTAGTAAGAATGTGATTGTTGCTTGTCCTTCAGCCATGGAGCCTTATTTGTCTAGTATTCCCCAAGAGACTTTTGAGAGTGCCCTAGTTGCTCCTATTACCATCGATACTCTTGGAGAGTCCACTTTTAGGGATGAGCTTCTACCTTCTATTATCTATGAGTCTCCCACTCTTTGTGAACTTCTACCACCATCCCATATTCTCCCTTTAGAAAATATTGATTTCCTTGCATTGACCGACTCCTCTCGAGTCATGTTCCATATTCTATCTATATGGTCAATGCCTTGGAAACAATGCCATCTGTGGTGATAGGGTGTTTGGTCATTTATTTTTTAAACGTCGCCAATCCGCTTATACTCAAAATACTTATTCTTATGGCTTGGGCGGCATCAATATGTTACAAATGGGGTGAGTGAGTTCAAGACATGTTACGGTTCCCAGGGAGGCCATCATGTAAATGTGATCCTCCAATTTGGAGGGTCGCTTTCTCGGTTGTTACCGCCTCTTAGAGGCATAGTTCTTCTTTTTTATTTTACCCTTTATTTTCTATCCCTTTCTTTTGTTTCTTGCACTTCATTTTTTTAAATATGAAAAAATCTATAATGTCTAGAAGAAAATAAATCCTTGGAGGTTGAGATACCTTTAGTGTTTGCCGTGCTCGAAGGGCTATGGACAGTCCGGTATAGCCACCTATTATTCTAGCCTTAGTAGTGTATGATCTGGGATTACCCCGGCAGAGTAGGAATGAAAGCGAAAGCTGATTGGGTAGTCTCTCCAAAAAGTGAGAGGCATCACCTGTTGAGTAGCAACCTACCCCTAAGTTTCGAGAGATTTCCTTCTTTAGTACACTATTTAAGTGAAAATAGCGGAGAGAAAAGTAGTACTCATAGAGAGTCGCGTGAGAACTCGTACTATCTTTAAATAAAATTAGTGTTTGCATGTTTGACTACCATTAGCAAGCAATTTTGGCCTAATCATTTTCCTTGTAGTTTGTATTGGCTTGTTAATCTTTGCAGGGTTTTTTGTTCTATCTTGGAGCTTTGCGGGCATTATCTTTTGCAACTTGAGGTAATGATAGTATTAGGTGGTTTACACCACCCCAGAGGTACTTTGCTCTCTTCCCTTCTTTTTATTGTCTTTTGCATTGAGGACATTGTACAATTTGAGTTGGGGGAGTGGTGCATGCTTCACATGCTTGTACCATATCTTTTGTTTATTTTTGCTTTTTAGTCCCATTTTAGATTTTTAAAAAATTTAAATTTTTTTGAATCGACGGTCTAGTATAGCTGCTTGACTTTATTTTCCTTTTTGAGGCAGGGAGAAAAGTATATCTCGTCTCATCCACGTGACGGATTCGTAGTGTAGATAGTAAATTACTTTTGCATGTATTTTGGGATTCTGTGAGTTTTAAACTCTATGGCATGAGTAGGAAGTTGTTGATCCTTTTATAGGACTTGTTGGTGGCATCTTAGTTCATTTTGCTAGCATTTTGCATGAACTTGTTTTGTCACTAGTTTATAACTTCTTTGCACTTCACGTAAACTATAGGCTTGAATCGCTTGTGAGTCATACCTCGGATGTCTAGAAGGCTAGATTAGTAGAGACTTATGCCCATATGAGCTTAGAGCCTTATCTTTCCTTGGAGTGGTGTCAAATGAACTCTTGTTTGTCACGAAAACAAAATTTACTCGTCGTCGATATCATTATCTTTCATTTGGCATTGGGAATTTGTTATCACTATTATATCTTTTGGGTTGGCATGCATGGTCATTGTTGGCCGTATGAGAGGATTATAGACATTTTTTGATCTTTTGTGTCAGTTCGTTCCTTCTTGCATATTACTCATTGTTAGCCCACTTGAGCCCCCTTGCATGAATCAATTTCTTGATTAAGCCTTACATTTCCATATATTTTGCTTGAAAATGGTAAAAACCATGTGTTTGTTATTCATTGTTGGTGTACCTTCTTCTTAGAAAGAATCATAAAAATTCTAAAATTTGCAAACCAAACAAGTTGGGGGTGATAGGGTTGTGTTTTGATGATGTCTTAAGTGCCAAATAGATATGTCTAGGATGAATAACTTGGGCTGTACATATGAGTCAATTGAACTGAGAAAGAATACATTAAAGAAAATGGCTAAGCATCGAAGTTGATGAATATAACGACCGATGAATTGAATAAGCTTGGAGTTCAAATGATCAAAATTCATGCACTTTAGTCAAACAATTGTTGATCAACTAAAAATGGTCGTTTAAGTGTCTAAGACATAAATTCCCGGCAATAGGAACTCGAATTCCCGATAGAACGGCTGAGCAAAGAAGAAAATCAATTTTGTGCACATTCTGCACACTGGTCTAAAGACCGGCCCAAGGACTAGATCCACTGGTCGCTACACCGGTCTCTGCGCCGGTGCATGTGCCGGTCGCGCAGAACAGAGGAAAATCAAAATTGGATCTATTGAAATTTAAATTTGGGGTAAATGGGTTGAATTGATAGGGTGCTTTTATTAATTATAAAAATATTGGAGTTACAATTCAGAGTTTAATATTGGTGAAATAAGTTGTCTTGTACAATTTCTTCAAATGGGTCTGTCGTGGATCTCAATAGCAAAAAGAAACATTGCTATATGCACGATTGAGAGGGTCTGGGGATATCTGAACTCGTTGCCCAAAGTAGGTCCTGTATCGTGCTCTCAGACAAAAGGTAAGGATGACATATTCATTGAAAAAGGGCTGAGTGCATTGAGTTGTCCCATGATCTGTTCCATTTGAAAAACAAAATCAAACCGTTGGTTTCATTGAGAAATGAAAAAAAGGAGGGTTGATATATAAATGAGGGACCCGAGAGTTAGTGGTGAGGGGTGTTAGGACAGATTTCAAAAAATCTGTAGAAAATGAGGAATAAACTAGATAATCTGCAGTAAAATAAACTAGCACAAAACCGAATCAAATAATTCAGTGATACCGAAGGCGTGTGTTGAACACATTGGCCTTAAATCAAATTCGCCCCCTCTTCCGAGTGCACGAGGGTAGACCGACGATTGATTCCCAGGATACAATCGGATTTCCGATTTGTACGGCACTTGTACAAAACTGGACTGTCGAACTGAAATTGAAACAGCACAATCAGTGTAGCAATTAGAGAATGAAGCAAAACCTTCTGATACGAACATGAAGAACGCGCAGTGTAAGAGAACTCCGACGAAACTCAGAAATTATATGAACTGATGGTGATTGATTGTATATGAGAGACCGAGAGTAAGTATATTTTCGTTAATCCGCAATGGTCCCAATAAATACTCGTTTGGCGTCGATCCGAACAGTCGTCGGCAACGGTTGTCATACCCCTTTGGAACGGTTGCAAAACGTTCGGAGGAGAAGGGTTGCAAACGTTCGACTTCTCACGAACGGGTTGCGCACAAATGGGTTGCACACAGACGCGGGTTGGATTGGGCTGGGGCCGCACGGATTGGGCTGTGGTTGGGCCTTACGGAGTGGATTGATTGGTTTAGACTAAATGAAATTTGTCTAAAAAGATTAACTCCGGGCACGAAGGCACATTCCACTAAACCACTAAACCACTAAACCACGGGCCACGGGCTACGGGCCACGGACCCGGACCCGTGACCCGGGACCCAGGACGCGGGCTCAGGCTCGGGCTCAGGCACAGCACGGCCGGGCGGGCGGGCGGCGGCGCGTGCGTGTGGGAAAATAGGCGATGCGCACATCACCTTACTTTCCTCTCACTTGGCTGTGACACTAAGTCACACACCATCATAAATAAACCCAACAACCCAACTAACATTTATCAATGTGGGATTGAACACTTTGAGGGTACTCCCTTCAATCGTTCGGACCAACTTTGTGCGGCAATATCTCATTCATTATTCGACGTATTTTGACGATTCTTTTTCCGAATCGAACTCCTATTATAGGAGTATCCAACGGAACCGAAAACTCGATAATCGGAAATCAACTCCCTCGGGAAATAATTTCCAAAATCCGGAAAAATCAATTA
>NMUG010007338.1:0-12123 GCA_002855965.1 Monotropa hypopitys
TAATCTTTGGTGCTGAGATGATGCATCATCTTGGCTATGATTTCATTTTTTCATATTTGAGATTATGTTTGCACGATATCAACAATCGGATCATAACCAAGCATTGCAAATTTTTCATTGCCGATATTTATGTTCTTGAAATATATATAATTTTTATTTTTAATTCATGTTCCTTATAGTATTGACAATTCAATTTTATTAAACTTTTTTCGTTGACAAATTTTGTCTATTGGAAGTTGAGTGTTGTTCTCATATGGAAATTTAGTTGCCTTGTAGTGGTTGTGCATCTTTTTTGTCTTCGTTCCTTGCATTCATGATGCATATTCTGTCATTCTTGTCTAGTATTAGGCTCCTCTGTCTCAACAGAGTTGATTTTGTGGTTAGTAGTGAGGTGGAAATCCCTGGAGGTATTCGAGATTCGTGTTGTGATTGTTCCTTGCCCTATTGCTCGGGAGGTGAAACCTTGGCCTTGATGGCATGATGTATTAGATCTCTTGTGACCTTGGTCATAGTTTGGTATTGGATATGCCCCTTGGAACCCTTCTAGTCTAGGAAGGTTAGTTATTTTCCCATTTTGGGGTATGGATTCTAGTATGGTTATTAGAATTTAGGCGTATCAGCCCATTTGAGTTTAAGTTTCCCCTTAATCTTATGAAAAATCTTGAGGCGTTGCTGAGATTTTATGATATTTTCTTTAAGGGGTATGACCTGTTGGTGAAATTTCCCCGCAAGGTTGAGTTGCTTGTGTTAATTTTGGGTTTATGTAGACTTCATAAGGACATTATTTGTTAGTTTGTGGGTTAAATAAAAATTTGCAATGTACCTTTCTCTCTTGAACTCTTGTCTTGCATTCATTTTGGGCTCATTGCACATTAGAGAGCCTGGGTGCCCCATGAAAGTTGTTCATCCTTCTTGTATTCGCTTGAGTATTCGTTGTTGGATGACTCTAGTTGTTTTCCTTGCGAGGTAGCTAGATGGATACTAGACGTACAGCAAGATGAGGACATCGTGATATCCCTACATCTGGAGATGACTATGGAGAAGGAGTTCATTTGGATCCTGGTCCACTGGCTCAAAGGTTGGTAACAACCCTCGTAGAAGTTAACCATGAGAATGGTGTATCAAGAGGTGGTGGGAAAAGTCATGCCTTGAGTGCACTGAAGGAGTTCCTTCACATGAACCATCCCTAATTCAATAGTGAAGGTGATCCTATGGAATCCAATCATTGGCTCACATGGATTCGCAAGATCCTTGATGCCTTGGATATTGTTGAAAGTCCTATTAGAGTGTCCCTTGTAGCATATCAGCTTATTGGAGAAGCCAATGAATGGTGGAGGTCAGTGATGTAGAATGGTCGATTGTTGAATGCCACTCCTTCAAAGAGTATGTCTTGGGAGTAGTTCGAGGCTATTTTTGATGATCAGTATTTTTCTAGTTTTTTTCGTGAGAAGCTAAGGTTGCAGTTCGAGCGACTAATTCAGGATGACATGACTGTCTTCCAGTATGCTTCCAAATTTCAGTCACTGACACGCTTTGGACCTGAGATGGTTAGTTCAGAAGGTCGCAAGTGTAGAATATTCGAATAGGGCTTACGTTGTTCGATTCGACAATTTGTTGTGGGGTAGAGGATTCATAATTTTGCCATGTTGTTGGAGAGCGCTAGAGCTATTGAATCTTGTCTTGATGAAGCAAAGATAGTGCCTGTATGAGAGCCACATCAGCACCTTGCTAGTATGAGTTCATTTGCATTTGGAAGTCTTGGTAAGAAGCGAGGCCAAGACCAATTTGAATCCTCGTGCAAACATCAGGGTGTGGATTCTTCTTCCTCATCTCACAAGTCGGGAGTTGTCTTTAAATCTCAGATTGTGTGCCACAAGTGTCAACAGCCGAGTTATTTCTGTGCCTAGTGCACCATGCCACTACTGCCATCGAAGTCTTGTTTCTCGTATGGAGAAGTTGGACACATGGCAAGGAATTTCCCCCGTAGATTTAATGCTCGTGGAAGACTAGGTCTCTGATTTAGTCTCATTCCTGTTGACATCTCTTGAAAGTGGATTGTGACTTGTTTTAAGCTTGGTCCTTTCCTTGTGTTCTATTCGATTTGTATTGTGAAATTTGTAGCCTCTTGGTTGTATCTCTTTGAATTATGTTGGAATCGGGAGTTATCCATATGTCTTGTTATCAAATTTCATTTTTTAAATGGATGACTTGTCGTGGCCTCGTGCCCTTTTTTGATGTTGGTTGACATGATCCATGTTGGAAGTTTCCTCCTTTCTTCCAGATTGTGCTTGGTTCACAAATAACTACTAAAACTTATTTGTGCAATTTGATTTAGAGAATGGAAACAATGAAAGATTAAAACAAAGATTAGATTAACTCACCCAAGCGCAAGTGAGTTAATCCGTATTGATTATCGCCCAAGCATAATATACTGGTAAGGACCAGGTCATTTATCCATAGGGAGTATAGTTTGTAATTGAAATCAATTCAGATTAGTGCTTAATTAGATGAAAGTGTGATGAAATCCAAATGGTGAAATGGGTTGCTCAATGGAACAACAGAAATGGAGAGTACTTTTAAGAAAATGGAATCCGATCCTTGGAATAAATGAAACCCAAATGATTTAACCTCCCTATTTCTCAATTATAATTACACAGAATTCATTCAGCTAACATTAGAATAAAATCTGGAGATTATGATCATTAAAACTGAGATTTATTATACAAAGAGCAACCACTTAATATTAGGTTGTTCCTTGGAAGATATTCTAATTAAATCCATTTAACAAGGAAGGGAGATTTCAATGGAATCAGATCTACTTAATTAAGTACGGGTCAATTTAGACCAAATCATGATCCAAGCATTGAATATGTGAATCTCTTGGACTGTCAATACCCAATCAAGAATGTACTCGACTCTAAATGATTTCAATCATGTAGATCTAACACTAATCCATCTCAATCATTGAATTCTGAATTCGATTGAGAATGAGGAGAATTAGATCATTGGACCCCTTAAATTCTTTTGATCGAATCCCTTGGAACTAATAATTCATAAGAAACAAAATGGGTTGAAATAAATTGACATAACAAAAGAAGAAGAAGAAGATTGACTTGAAAATTAAACTGATTTGCAATAACACTAGAATGAATTTAACAGCAGCTCAAAAATAGACATTAAAAATAGAACTAGAAAACTTAAATGGAAAATTAAAGTTGCAGACAGTAAATCATCCCTATCCTATCCTCTAAATCATACTTAGCATTGAAAAGGAAACCTAAGAATTGGACCCTCCAATCGGGGACCCCTCTCAAATGAATGTTTGGACCTATTTATAGATCTCTTTGACAAATCCAAAAAGTAACCCAAATTGTATGAATAATTACAAAAGGTCCCTTGAAATTCATTCAGCTCCAGAGTTCATTTTACTTCCTCACTCAATTCATGCATTTTTGGAAGTTACCCTTTCTTCTTCCAGAAATTCGGAATGATGTGGCTTTCATTGATGCTGCAGTGGTCTTGCTTTTACTGGAAGTTGAAATAATTCATTCCCGGGAGTTGGAGCCTCTGTCAGCTTCCTTCTGGGCATTGTTCCTCCTTTCCCCGGTAATTGATCTCTGGACTCCCGGTAGAAGAAGCTTTTGTTGGTTCTCATGTGGTCTCCTCCTTTATTCTTCCGGGAATTCAGTTTCTTCTTCCGGGAGAATGTGCTTCATTTCAATCTCTTCTTCATGTATTACCGGAAATGTGTGCTTCATTTCCCGGGAGTGCACTTGTTCTTTCTATTCTCTTCCTTCTCATATCCTGCAAAAACTTATACTATCCCAAAACATACAGAAACATGCATTTTGCTTATTTTCACCATGGGAAACCATTTCAGATATCAATCATGCAATTCACACAGATGACAAGATTAAAACATTGAATTCAAGTCAAAAATAAGGGAAATGATGGCAAAGATTTGTACATTTGTGTGTCAATCACACCCCCAACTTAGGCTTTGCTAGTCTCTAACAAACAATGGCTCTAAAATATAGTACCAAAGGAATGATATGCCAACTGATTAGGCACACAAGTTCAGCTTCTATTTCAAGTGAGATGGCAGATCTTTAAAACAAAGTATTTCAAATTAACAAGAAATGATCATTAACATTAAGTCATGCACTATGATTACCTTAATTTTTCCAGCTTCAACTTCAAAACTTACCAAGGGGATCACTCAACAACAAATTAAATTCACTCAAGTCAGTAAGGGTTAATTTAGGAAACCACCCAAGGATTTAGTCAATGAAAGTAAACCAACACAGTGTATAGAAAATGGTTGCATAGATGGTGTGAATAGATTGCATGCTAACTGCCAAGATTAAGGACCCATATTGAGGTAAAACACCTAAGGATCAAGAAGGACTTTGGATTATGATGAGTGAAAAGGATAGGAAGCACTCAAATGACAATAATATAATGCTTGGTCAACTACCCCATTGTCATTTCATAAAAAGACTTCATTACTTCTGACTATGTACAACATACCCAAAAGATTCACAGTTCATGAACAAATGTACAAGTGAGTTCAGTCAACACCCAAGAAATTTACAAAATCCCTAAGTGTTTCTCTTCAAAATTTCCTTCATTCCAATTCCACAATTTTCTCTTTTTCCTTTCCCTTACTTCCAGATGGCTCAGCAGGATTTTCAGGTGCCAAGTTCACAGGTTCAGTGGTTGGAGGGGGTCTACTAGGTGGCACCCTTGGCAATTTTGGAGGTGGTCCTCCATTTGTCCATCTCATTACTCCCAACATTCCATTCATGATGATCTGTTCCCTCAGAGATGATTGGTTGGACTCCTAAACCAGACACTTTCCTCCTTTAAACATTGAATCTTGCCTTCTTTCCATTAATTTAATTCTTTCATTGTTTTCCTTCTGCCTTTCCTCCATTTGCCTCAGTCTTACTGAATCAGATTTCTATTGCTCTATCAATGCATTCAACTTCTTTGAATCCTCATCTTGCTTAGCCATCAACTTTGTCAAAAGTTCTTTAATGTCCAAAAGGTTCTGCTGGGCTCTAGGGTATGTTGTAGGGATGGTTAGAGGGTTGTATTGTTCAGCTCTGGTTGAGGTTTGAGGTTCAACTTCAGTATTTTGAATTGTTGGTCTGACTTCTGGTATAGGGGTACATATAGGGCCAAGGATCTCTGGTTCAGCAATGATAGGGTTTTGAATTGTATGTTGCTCTGTCTTGGGTCTTTGGGAATCATTTTGTTAATAGTTCTGATGTCTATGGCCCCATGGGTTGGTTTTCCCACTTCTGTTTGTTCCCCAATTTAACACCACTTTCTTCACAGAAAGTGGTTATTATAAAAGCATATGACAGACCACCCCTCAAGCTTATCTTAGCTTTGAATTCTCTCATCACATTATAAATCTCTTTTGGTACATCAACCTTCTTCATCATTATTAACTCAGAAATCAATTGTACTTCCAAAAAGATTGGGGATTTTTCAGATCCCTTTGGTCTAAGATTAAAATGAATAATTTTATTCATGAGAGCACATTCTTCCGTGAACATACCTTGCTTAAAACCCATATTTTTCTGCAAAAACAACCTCAGTCCAGGCTCAGTACATACTTCTGCAGCCAATTCTTCCCCTATTGGACTAGCATAATTAGCTTTGGGGTATTCCACTTCCTCCTCCCTTAGCTTGGGGCATCCTAGAAAGTCAGCAATCCTCTCTACAGTAACATAAACTCTTTTTCCTCTCACCTTTGCCTTCTAAAGTTGTATAAAATTCTTGCACCCAATTTAAAACATACCGAGGGATGTCTCCGAACCATCTCCTAATTCCCAGGTTTTTCAAAACATTGCACACCAAGGTGATGTGGGGACTAGTGGATGACTCTTCTATTTGCCTCTCACAAATGATATACCTCCCCTCTATACTCTCCTTCCAACTAAAACTTTTCATTTTCCTCTTACCCCCCACACTCAACTTTGGCTTATGAACTGGTTCAACAGGGATGAGGGTTGTCACAGGGATTTCCTCAGGTATAGTGGTAGGATTTTGGATAGGGTCAAGGGTTTGGGTCTCAGTATTAAGTTCAACATCAAGTGGTTGGGTCTCAGGGACAGGTACTGGTGAAGGATTTGAAGTTTGTTCTGGTTCTGATATAGGGTGGGTATTAGAAGTTTTTTTTCTTTTCTTGAATTTTGGTTCCTCCTCTTGCACTTGAGATTTTGATTTCTTCTTCTTCTTTTTGGATTTTGGCTCCTCCTCTTGCACTTGAGATTTTTCTTTCTTCTTTTTCTTCTTGGATTTTGTAAATTTGATTGGAGAAGGATTTTGTTTAGGGTCAAGTTGGTTCATTTCTATAGGTGTAGGGTTGGAAGTTGATTGAGTTTGGTCAGTAGGTTGGGCTGCAGGATCTTGGGTTTGGTTTTCTTCATTTAATTGTTCAGGATTCCCCAGAATTTTGTCTGATATTCCCCTCAACAAGTCATCAATTTGTTTATCTAAAACTTCAATTTGCTCAGGGTTTATGGTCTCAGAAGGTGGGCTTTTTGTTTGACCATTATTTTCCTTTGATTTCTTCTTCACGTAAGTTTTGGTACCCTCTCATTTCTCATGACTTTCTTGATTCGGGTTCATTTGTGGTATTTGAAAGTCTAATCAAGGTGCAATAGGGTAAAACCGCAACAACAATTAATTCAGAAATTCTAACCTAGACCCGTATCCTTGGGTTACCAAAATCATAACCGAGCCCAATTTAAAAATAAAAACCTGGAGCTGAAGATCTCATGGAGTTCGCCTTTTTACCCTGAAGCTTCAATTAGGTTTCTCGTTGATTTCCTCTTCAACTCTGGAGGAATTTTACCACTTTCTCGCACCAAATTTCCTCAGCACAGGAGTGAATGTCGAGCAATCTTCTGGAAATGAATGCGGAAGAAAAGGGTCTGGCTTTATATAGAGGAATCTCTTCTTCTGGAAGTTGACATTTGTTCTTCTGCAAAAACAATCAAGAACACCATTAGAAGTCTCTTGTTACGGAAAATGGTACTCATTTTTCTGGAAATTCATTCATTAATTTAACATTCAGATTCTCTACCCAATTGCATTCCTGGTAGTTTAATTTACACATTCCCGGGAGTCTAAGACTCTGTTCCCAACTTCAATTCACTCCCAACATTGAGAGCTCAATTTCCGGAAATTAAACTTGCTCTTTCGGGAATTCATCAAGCTAAAATCCCAAATTTTTAATGCTAACTCACCAATTTCCGGATATAAGGACTTGGAATTACGAGAATTCAAGAAGAGAAACTGAGGTATCCTCGTTCTAGAAGTGATGATGTGAATTTTTTTTTAATCTCAATCCCTCAAAAAGTTTGACACCAATGGTTTGTCCTAAGTTTTCAACAAAGAATGGAAACATTTAAATGCTCAATTTGGATCAAGTGGTGACAAAATTTCTGGTCTTCATTAATGAAAGAAAATGCCACGAATCATCTTCTTAAGAGTTTTATCAGTAGGCACTTAATCAAGTAGAACATGCATGGAAAATGTTTTGACCACAAAAACTTAATGGCTCAAATGGTTTGAATGTGTGGTTTGAATTCATCAAGTCTCCACTTGATGAATTCAAGTTATCTTAGTGCACAAATTAGGGTCAATAAATCCAGTTATCCCAATATAAAGCAATAATCCCAAATGAAGCAATGCCATAATTTACTTGAAGCAATAGCAAATAAGGCATATCCCCCAAAGTTTCATCGAACATTTCAACCCAAAATTTTTTAAAAAAAATTCAACCATTTCCAAGTTCAATAATGTGCCACCTTATGGACCAACCAAGGCTTCAAGGAATGCCTCACCCCTAACTTAACATAAGCATTATCCTCAATGCTTAAAAACATAAGGACAATTCCAATGTTAATCAATGAAACAAAAGCACACTCATAAGTTCATGTTATTTATTAACAAATGTTCAAGTGAGAACCCAAAGAAGCATATAGCTTAATATCAGAAGTATGAACTCTCTAACCACAACATACATTGATTGATTATTTGAATTGGTCAACAATTTCTTTTCACTCTTTAAGTTTCAACTTCAAATCTCTCTTGGAGGATTACTCATAACTGAATTTCACTCAAGTCAGGGTATGAGTAATCATCCCACAAGAAGTAATCTTAAGAATCCAAGGTGCCAACATAATTTATTAATGAGAGATTATGGCCAAAAATAATGACAAGCAATGGAATGCAATCATGCCAAACAATCCTAAGTACTCAACTTATTGTAAACATGTTAAGAATCATACGGGTATTTTTGGCTTGTAATGTAAGACAGGTAAGGGAAATTGTGGAAATAGATAATATTTGGTTAAAGTGTTCTACCCCATCTGTTTCCCACAACATATCATTGAAAATAGAATTTCCTCTCAAAACCAATGTTCATTATCATTCAAAACTCAGCTAGAACATGACAGATCAATTTAGACATAAAAGTTTTCAAGAGAATTCCTATTTCAACTACCAAAGCATTTGTACTATAACATGGGTAAGGTGTAGTGTTGATTTGGGAAAAGGGAAAAGGGTTCTTTCTCTTAGGAAGATGAAGGCTTGGGAAATTGGATGTGCTAGGTGGTGGGTCACTTCTGGCCCAAGTTGTTAGGCTTTGAAGGATGACTTTTTGATTTTCCAAAATTAAATCCATCTTTTGCCCATCTTCCACCTGCTTCTTCTCAATTTCTAATATTTTCTCTGTATTCCTTTCCATCAAATTGAGCATGATCTGTGATCTGCCTTGATCCTCCTCCTGCCTTTTCAGTATTTTCTCCAACATTTCCTTCAGTTCAGACTCAACACAGTTCAACTCCTTAGTTTCTACTTCAAGCTCTTCATTACTGTGTGTGTGGACTCAACCACATTAGGTGTGGCCTCTTGGGGGTTGCTTGGTGAAGATGAGATGTATCTTGATCTTTTATGATATTTGGGTTTCTGTGGTCCTATTTTGTTCAGTATTTTCTTAGAAAAAGGACCACATGAGGGTTTATCCCATCTATCTTTGGCTCCCAACTTCAATTCACTGTCCATGCAGAAGGTAGCGACCGTAAAGGGAAAGGGCATCCCACATTTTAGGCTAGCTTCAGTTTTGAACTCTTCCATGCTCTTGTAAACCAGCCCCGGTATGTTAATTCTATTACCCTTCTTAAACTCATAAATCAATTGCAACTCAGCTTGACTTGGGGATTTTTTAGTATCTCTTGGACGAATATTCAAATGAATGACCTTGTTCATGAATGCCACATCCTCCCAAAGCATCCCTTGTTTGAATTTTCCTTCTTGCCTAAACCTCCTCAACCCTGTCTTGGTACACAGCTGTTTTGCTAGTTCTTCACCCTCCAAGCTCTCATAACCATCCTTGGTATAGTCAATTTTATCAGGTTGTAACCTTGGGCATTGCAGAAACTTGCAATCCTATCAATTATAACAATCACTAATTTACCTCTTACTTTACCAACAAGTTCTGATTTCTTAATCTTCATTGAAGCATAGAACTTCCTCACCCATGATGTAACATATCCAGGAGCAAGGTCAACCCAAGTCTTTATCCCAAACTCTTCAAAAGGTTTGTAGAACATTTCCAGCTTAGAGTCATCTTTTACTATCCCCCTCTCACAAATTACGGATCTCCCTCAATACTTTTCTTCCAGGACAACTAATCAGTGCTTCTTTCCCTTTTTTTCTTCTTTTGATTTCCATCTAGGGTATCAATCTCAGGGTTTGATCCAGAAATGGGAAGGACAAATTCTGAGGGAATTAAGGGTTCAGTGGGAGAGGGAAGGTTCAGCTCTTTGGGTGGAGATGGACTTTTGGATGTTTGGATATGAATGTTTAGGTCAGGGGAGTGAGATTTTGATGTGTTTCCTGGTCTCGCCTCTTTTTCTGATTGCTCTTCCACTTCTTCATCAATGACAATCACCTCGGTGGACATTTGTTTTGATTTAGGGATTTTTGGAAGCTGAGCTTGAACTCTTGCACTTTTTTGAGTTTTTTGCTTCCTCTCCTTCATTTCCTGAGATGCTTCACTACTCCACTTTTGGCTACTCAACTCTTCAGTTATAGCTGCATCGCTGTGGTTTCCCTTCATTGTTGTTAGTAGGGAGGAAACGTAAGGAAATATAAAGTCCTAGAGTTGTCACTCTACCTGGTCTCCTCAATCTGCTTTCCCCCAACTCTTGTAGATTACTTGAGCTTGATTTTGTTCTTGGATTCGAGCTGTCGGATGAATTTTCCCCCTTTCCCCTGTATCGCTTGGAGTGAGGAAACATGAATAGCATGAACAGAAGTTGGGGGAGAAAATTTTGGTTGATTTAATATCCCAAGTTCTTGTTATCACCGATTTGTTTGGAAATTCTTGGGAGATGAATCTTTATTTGGGAATTTTGAACGATATTGGGTTGATTCGGGTGAATATTGGGTGGCCTGGGTGGGCCACATTCATGTCCCCTCCCATGTTATAGTTTGATATGAGACCATCTCCCCTTACCCTCTCTTTTGCATATTTCGATATGCATTGTTCATGAGTTGTAACCCCAAGTGTATTTCGATATACACTAGTTGCATTCCCATTTGAGTGATGTATTTCGATATAAATCACGCTATATTTCGATACAAGAGTCTATTGTTCATCGTATAGTGGCCACGCATTATTCGTATTCCGAAATACGAAGTCGTAATTCGATATGAGGTTGTCCCCTCCTCCCTATGTATTTTGATATGCAACCTCTCCCTCAATCCCTTTGTATTTCGATATATCAACATTTTGATATGCCCTGACTATACTGCATTTCAATATACACTTGCTTGTATATCGAAATATGATTAAAATGTTCATCTACGAAGATGAATAGTGAAGTTGTATATCGATATGTAGCTCCTGTATTTCAATATATAGGCTATTCGGACAGATTTTGGGGAAGTTAATGAAGGGTATTTTGGTCATTTCTGGGGGAGTATATATATGTTGTGTGCATATGGTAGGGTTCCCAGAATCCATTTTTGGCCTCCCCACTCCCTCTCTATATATCTCTTATCCTCTCAACTTCTCTCTAAAGTTTGAAGGCCTTCCACCCACCTCTTGAAGTTTTGACCTTCACCATCATTAAAGAGGACGACGAGTTCTACACAGTGGTGTGCTCGGTTCGTGTGGGCGTGAAGAAGCTCTGACCTAGAGCTTTCAAGACTTGGAGCATTTCCGGTGGGTAAACCTTTTTATGTTCTCTTGTGTGTGTATATGAGTGTTTTATTTCCTTCACCTTTTAAGTATGCATGAGTAGACCATGTATTAAAGTCTAGGACTTGACTAGGCTACAACTTGAGGTTAAATGTCCATGGCTATGAATGGTGAAACAACAATAACAATGGTTAGATAGTCCTTGGATTTAATTCATACCACGTGTTCGATAAAATGCCTAAGGAGGTCTTATCTTGAATTTGGAAAAATGTGTTTGTGGGTTGTCTTAGAAATTTTACATGGAGGACTCGTATGAGAATGGAGACCAAGGGCATGTGTGTAAGTCATGGGAAATTATTGAACACTATATGTTTGATGATATTTCTATGATAGTCCTGGATCGAATGATGGTAGAGATTGGTTTTCCTAGGTTCCTTGAGATTCAAATAATGATGATTTGGTGACCCTTGGAATGAGCATGGGGTAATTATGGGTGTCCCCTAAATTTAGTCAAGGTATACATAGGCCTCCCTTGAGTATGTCAAGGATGAAGGCATTGAAATAAATGGTTGACTCCCTTGATTTCGTCAAGGTTGAGTGCTAGTTTTGGAATACCTAATAAATATATGAATCGAAATGAATGGTGAACTCCATTGATGTCATCAAGGTAGAGCATATGAACTTGGAAAGATGTAACGGTCAACTTAATGTATCTAATGAACTTCCAACATTGAGAATGTGCCCAACAAGGGTTACTCTGATTCAATCTTAAATACTTCATCTATGATTCACCAATATAACAAAAAGATGGGATGAACAAATAAAGATATTGGGCATTTCGTGTCCTTGGTGATATCTGTTAGTATTTTTAGTGTTCGCTATTTTTTGGGACA
>NMUG010007339.1:0-12123 GCA_002855965.1 Monotropa hypopitys
CTCGTAAATGTCGCAAAAAAATTGGAATTTCTACAACGACGGTTCTTTTGGGGAGGTGACAATGATACAAAGAAACTTCCATGGATTAGGTGGAGTAAAATTACGTGCCCGGTCGATACGGGCGGCCTTGGCATCAAAAAAATTGCATACCAAAACCTCTCCTTGCTCGCCAAGTGGTGGTGGAGGTACTTTAGAGAGCCTAACCATATCTGGAGACAAAGCATTGACTCGGTATACAATATCCCGAGCAACGCTCAATGGCCTTGCCTGCCCACAAACTCGAAACCATCTGCAACTTGGAAGGGCATTTTGAGTGTTCATCAGGCATCCAACACAATGTATTCTGCATTGATCAATGCTTTTTCTTGGTCCGTAAAGGATGGCAACACTATTCAATTCTGGTCCCACCCTTGGTTGAACAATACTGTTGTCCACATTCAACACAGAAGGTTGTTCATGCTTGCAACCAACCCATCAACTTCCGTTGCAGAGGCACTGCAAGCTATATCCTCTAACCAGCCTACATCTCTTTTAAGAAGGCCCTTGCGTGGTTGGGAATCTGACCTATGGACGGACCTAAAAGAATTCGTCATGGGATGCCCTCTAACGACTGGGGCGGACCAGATCATCTGCAACATCGAGATTAACGGGAAGTTTAGCGCAAAAATGTTATACAACATTCTTGCTATGGACATCCCCCTCACTGTTAACTCAAAGTTGCTGCCAAAACTGTGGAGGAAAAACTTAGCTCCTCCAAAAATAACTCTGTTTGCTTGGTTCGCGGTCCAGAACTCTATTCCATGTGCAGAATTCCTGATCGAAAGGAATATTTTTTTTGTCTCATCCAACCCGCAGGCGTGTCACTTGTGTCACTCGGCATCTGAGTCCCCTTCCCACCTATTACTTCACTGCACGTTCACCTGGAAAATGTGGTCTAACGTGATTAAATCTTGGGGACATACCTGGGCAACACCCCCTGACCTCATCTCTTACTTTCAATGGTGGTGGTCAGTGGACAATCCTGCACGCACTACCTCGACATGGCGGTCCTTCTTCTTTGCAATTTTATGGACTATCTGGAAGACCCGCAACGGCATAATTTTCAATAATGATACAATCTCGTGGGACAATGCGTGGGACTCTATCTACAGAAATGTCATCTTTTGGGCAAACCAGAGAAGGGATCCGAACATGGCACTACAAGACCAGTCCCTATTTAACAGGGCCAATCTCTGCATGGCTCTATCACGTAGTTCTTAAATCATGCAATAATGTGGTCTAATGTGCGTATCTCCTCTTTTTAGAGGTGGCGGTGTTTTGGTTTTTCTTTGCTTTTTCTTTGTATCTCAGCGTCCATTTACTTTTTGTAAGTGCTCGCTTTTTCTATATATATAATTACGCTTTTCAAAAAAAAATCTCAAAGGAAATAATAAGTGATCTAGTACACAACCCACAATTCATAAATTATTTTCCCAATTCAAATCACAAAGGCTACTTAATTCACCGGTGATCTAAATCACGAGATTTATTTATTTACTATTTTTGCTTTGGCGGGAAAAAAAAGAGAGAATGCGGGGATGATATCATATATATAAATATAGATATAGTATATAGATAGATAGATAGATATAGATATATTATATGTACACTATATATATCGTGCTAGCATGGTCAAACTGAACGGTCTGAATAAAATTGATTTTATAAATTTTCAAAAATGATTAAATGGCTTGTCAGACATAGTCATGCGGTAACTGAGAAATTATTTAGACGAATTTATAAATATCAATTTCATGATAATGAAAAGTTGATTTTCATATTATCAAGATGTGATTGAACTGTGGGTCGGCATAGCCATACCCAAGACCCAGATATCACAAAATAAAATTTAAAAGATCATTTTTTCAAAGTATTAAATGAATTGATATTTAAAAATTCATAATCCGACAAAAAAGCTAGTCGGTATAGCCGTACATAAAGCCGAGATGTCGTCAAAATGAATTTTCAAGCATCAACTTTCAAAGTGCGGAAAATAAATCACCGATAAAACTAATGATCTATTTTCAACGCAAGAGAAAGGTGAGATACAAATGACATCGTTGCGATTAAAATAAAATCGTATATTTATATACCTTGTCCAATTTACAATTTAATTGCGGATAAGTAACTGATATTATTCGTTAGTCTATAATAAGTTATAGTACTTGGAAAACCGTACTATACCAAACTATAAACCTGGAATTTCTATCGGTACCTTCTAAATACAAAGCCTTATAACAAGAAGTCCACTGCCCAAAAATATGATCTAAATAAAATATACTAATGAAATTTTGGCAGAGGTTCGTCTAGGTTTCAGGATTTTTTGGTTTATCAAAAAAATGGGGTTTTTAGGTGTTTGAGCTTTGGTTTTCTAAGAGGTGAATTTTAATGGCTGATTTTTGTATGTGAGGAAGTGTTCTTGAGTTTTTGATGAAGGTGTTGAAGGTTTGAGGATGATTAGAATAGGTGTGGGTTGGATTAGGGGTGATTTAGAAAGGATTTTGAGAGAGAGGAAGGTTTTGTTTGGATCAGGGGGTGAGGAGAAATTTTAGCAGGGCTTGGGCACCTCAGGGAGTCGTCCCAAAGACTGAAGGAGAGATCTGTATATATAGAAAGATGTTCCAACTATAGTTTTGATGTCAGCAAACTTGTTCCCCATCTTGAGTGGACTGACCTCAGTACACACCATGGCCAAAATTGATTTTGTTTTTGTCCCCCAATAATTCGTATTTCATTTTTTTGTGCCAAAGTAAGATAAATATAGAATATTCTTGGAATATTCCATGCTAAGGTGTAAATCGCATTCCGTTCAACTCTGAAATGGCTCGTGTTGCCTGCTCTGATGTGTCATGGACCCTAATTCTGACGAAACAAAAAATAGCATCATATGTACTGGGCCGATTCTTGAATTTTAAAAATATCAACCTCTTGAAACGGACAAGTTCTTAGAAAAGATCAGTTCTAGTGCATTTTGATCAGAACGTAGAATTCACGGTTTGCGCATATCTTTCTTATGGCCATTTCTCCGTCGCAACTATTCCACAAAAAAATGTTAGTCTTTTTATCAAGACTCCATAAAAATTTGGTTTGAACATTTTCTATGTCGGCTCGTCGTTACATAGCATGATAAACAGAATAGTGTCCGGATCTAACTAAATTTTGGTTTTTAATCCAATGACGTCAGTCTTTGAACAGTTTTCTTAGGAATAATATTACCAACCAATTTTCATTGAGAAACTTGATTTTGGATGTTCACGTGAATATCTGCTTAAACCGGAGTCAAATGCTCATTTGGTGGTGTTCTCTTGTGTGTCCGATTACTATTTTTCACAAATGGTGCATCGACTTGACAATCTTTCTTCGCGTAAATGTTCTTTGACATATTACTGACATTTCTTTATTGACGAATTATCAGTGTCCGATGACAATTCTTCTTGTGAGAAGTCTAAACATTTTGGAATGACATTTTGATCTGTACTGAGATTGATTTGATCAATTCCGAGCAATGGGTCAAAATAGAGTATCAACAGTAGGTCCATAAGAAGGCTGATGAGTTTCTCAATGATTTGCATGTCATCCATCAACAGGTCCAATAGAACTTAATTAAGTCAACGACCAAGTATAAGAAGGCAACTGACAAGAAGCGGCATTTGGTGGAGTTCAGTGTGGGGGATTTTGTGTGGGCAGTGCTGACCAAGGATCAATATCTAACACACGAGTACAATAAGCTAGTAGCTCGAAAGGTCGGTACGTACAGTAGGTCCATAAGAAGGCTGATGAGTTTCTCAATGATTTGCATGTCATCCATCAACAGGTCCAATACAACTTAATTAAGTCAACGACCAAGTATAAGAAGGCAACTGACAAGAAGCGGCATTTGGTGGAGTTTAGTGTGGGGGATTTTGTGTGGGCAGTGCTGACCAAGGATCGATATCTAACACACGAGTACAATAAGCTAGTAGCTCGAAAGGTCGGTACGTACGAGATCATTAAGAAGATTAATTCTAATGAGTCATATCAACATTTTTATGAGTTTTGTGGTGGCTGGTTATCTTCTACAACTCCTCCGACGGATGTTCCTCCGGTTACTGGTTGTCGGTCGCTGATCCGGATGCTTGCGTGGTCCTTGCAAAAAGAAAACTGGGTCCTCCTACTTGGATTTTATAAAATAAAGGTTAGTGCCCGCCGGTCAGTCGTGACCAACGGGACCTCCGAGGCTTAAGTTAGTCTTTTGTTTTAGTAGAAAGATAGAAGGAAGCAAATTAAGGCCGAATGGTAGTTATTGGGGATCAGATCCCATGAACAGTAATTTTTAGGGGGTATTTATAGGGAAAGGTTGGCTTGGGGCTCAAGATTGGTGCGTGGACCGTGCATTATGGGCTCCCTTGTGCGACTCTGGGCCCGAATGGTGCACGTGGTAAGCCAAATGGGCCGGTGCCCTTGGTGGGTTGGGCCGGCCGTACGGACGAGGGACCCTCGAGTAAATGTTTGAGGCGCCCCGTACTAGGGCATTGCCGGAGGAGGGACCCTCCGCTAGAGAATTGGTTAGCCGGGAGTTGTTTCCTTGCCATGAGCATAATGTTGATGCTCTACCGATCGGCGTAGTAGCTGGAGGTCAGTGTCCGTTTGGCCAACAAGCCCCATGATGCTTCTTTTGGGATGTATATAGTGTTACGCCGAATGGTATTGCCGAAGGTCCGTAATTCCGACTGGTCGGGGTCCCAGAGGACCCTTAGGGCCCAAAAGTAAATCTAACGCATAGTGGAAAATATAGTCCCTCGAAGCCTAGATCCGGCCACTACAATAGCCCCTCAATCTTTCCCAATTTTGTTGGAAAAGATTGATTCTGGGATGCCAGACGCTTTGCTTCGGGGGGAATGGTCTTGTCTGAATCTACGTCGACGTCACCTGACAGGTAATAGGGTAATAATTAAATACGAACGTCAGCGTATCGCCATGTTTCGGGCCCCGATTCGCTGGTCAAATGACCTACCTCGGTATTTGCGAAACAAAAAATAGTACTAACAGCTGTGCTTCGTACCTGAGCGGGGTCTATAAATAGGCTTTTGGGGTAGGACGCTCGGGACTTACTTCTTGCAAAAAGATCTTCCGGATTGCTCCTTACCCTTCGGCAACTGCGTCCATACGAGTAGCATGGATCAGGTGATCACTATCTTTCTTCTTCGTCTAACTCTGACTCGGATTCGCTGTTTCGGCTGACTCTGGAGGAGTTATGTAACGACCCGAAATTTTATATGTATATTTATATTTTCGACGCATTAATTCATTTATAAATTGTGTACCGACATTTGTGATTCCTTTAGAAGGCCGTGGAATAGCCTTAGGACGTCAAGGAAATTTAAATAACGTTGAGGTTGTACTTTTGGATGCGTCGCAAAGAGGCCGTGCAAGTTTCAGCCATTTCTGGGCAGCCTGCTGGAGGCTCGTCTGGATGGGGAAGTGTGGTGATACAAACAAGGAGCAGAGAGTTGGGCTTTGGCTTTAGGAGGCTTGGTCCGGATAAGGATGGGTCCCGTCCAGAAGGAATCTCGTTCGGACGATGGGGTTCCTGTCCAGATGGGGAACTAGAAAATCGTGCGAAATGGGTTTTAATGAGGGGTAACTTGGTCCTTTCACCAAAATTCGAGTTCCTAACCCTAAAATCATCTAACGGGCCTTCCTTCTTCCTTATTACAACTCTAAACACTCTCTCTATATATCTCTCTACCTCCATTGGAGCTCCCACCTCTCTCCTCAAGACCAAGATCCTAGAGGGCTAGAATCAAGTTTTACGAAAAAGAAACGTTGATCCCTTTGTCAAGAGCTATCCAGGAAGCACCATAGTTTCATCATTCGCCGAAGCTCGAGTTCTAGGGTTTTTGATCAAGCTCCATTGAGGTAGGATATGTCAATCTCTAGTATATTTATGATTGTGCCTTCCCCCTCTCTCCCTTGATATCTTGTCAATTTGTGTAAAATTCGTATATAACATGTCATGGTAAAATTGACCAAGGGTTTGAGGTCTAATGATGAAATTGATGGTAGATAAGGAGTCCCTAGGGTTGTATACACCTTATACAAAGTTCAATTTTGTGATATACACTCACATGTGAAAATCCCCAAAATTCGAATGAACCCTAGCATAGTCAATTGGGGTTTTTGGTCTATTGGACATCGAATGGTAAAATTGATTTCGTATATGTGAAATTGGGCCTAAATAAGTCTTAACAGATGGGGTTGCGATAGGGGCTATATATAATGAAAAATTGATGCACATTGGTCATGTTGCGGGTTACTACACCATATACATTATTGAATTTACCTTGATGACACACGTAACGAATTGATGAGCCCAATGGGAAGTAACCTTGGCTAGGGATTCCCGAGCATGACGGCAATACTATGGGAAGTAACCTTGGCTAGGGATTCCCGGACACGATGACAATGATAAGGGTTATATATATACTTGATGTGGGGTACCTTGGTTAGGACTCCCGGGATGGTCGCTCCATCCACGACATTGTGCACAATGGGGGTAACAAGAGCCCTCCCAATGTTAATTGGGAAATACCGGAGAGTATTGGTTAGTGGGTCGACGGGCCGCTAATCCAACCTTGCCCTATCAACGTCACAAATCAAACATACTAATGGAATACCTTGGCTAGGATTCTGGCGATACTTTATGATGATGGAATACCTTGGCTAGGATTCTGGTGATACTTTATGATAACGGATACCTTGACTAGGGAATTCGGAACTATAACTTATGTGGAACAAGGAAAGAGATATGAATGCACCTTTATTGTTCAATAATATTAAGTGTACGCCTTACGTATACATGCATGGACTCTTGTCTAGTAGTCCATTGGATGAACATTTTAAAACAAAACGAAATAAGAACTCACATATGTGTTGACTCTTGGCTTGTGGTCTCTTGTATAAATATTTGCTTATGTTGGCTAGGTGAAGTCACATTGTTGATATCGGATCATTGCCTTGCATTGTCTCATGCATCTTGTTTATATCATCCTGTACAGTCACACACTTATTCACGCTAGTCTTGAACATGCTAGTTGATAGATATTTCCTACTTTGGCGTGATACGCCCTTCTTTTTAGATTCAACAGGTAAGGAACCTTTCCTTGGTGATTTTGGAGCACAGTGATACATTGGAACGTTTGGAAGATTTATGTATTTTCCTTTATTTTAAATTGGCCCCTTGGGCTTGTAATAGGGTAGTGGATTGTAAACTTTAAACTCTATCTCTCTTTTACTCTATGTGTTGGAATGTTATTTTATTTAGTATAATGCCTAGATTTCATATTCATGTGTATTGGGAATGGAATGGTACTTAGATATTTATAAATGATGTGATGATCCATTGTTGTTCCCCATTTTTAATTGATTTCAAAAAAGAAATGGTTTGAAAATCCAGGACGTGACAAACCAGAGCAGTTGCGGGAACAGTTCTAGAGGCTAGAGCAGAGGACTATGACAGTGTCCCAATACGCGATGCGATTTCAGGCTTTGTCTCAGTTTGCCACAGACTTGGTGAGTTCTGAGGAAAGAAAGTGCAAGCGTTTTGAGAAGGGTCTTCACCCTTCAGTCCAGCATCTAGTGATGAGACAGCGTATTCGTATTTTTGCTGATGTTGAGGATTGTGCGAGGGCTATTGAGCCTAAGAGAGAGCAGCAGAGGGAAGTGAAAATTTGGGAACCACGCCAACAGGTTTCCAATTCTATTTCATCGTCAGGAAGCTTTGGGAGGAAGCGCCAGAGGGAGTAGTCTCGCTTCTCTAGGGGCCAGAGACCTCAGGCTAGTGCAGGGTCAGTGCGAACCCCTATTGTTTGTCATCGGTGTCATCAGTCAGGCCATATACGTACTGAGTGCAGGACGCATGTGTGCTTCGAGTGTGGTCAATGGGATCACGTCGTGAGGGATTGTCTAGGGAAGAGCAGCAGTCATGGTGATGCTAGATCAGCGTAGCAGTCACGGGGTGGACTTCAGTGCCCCTAGTAGTCAGGACCAGTGGTTTCGGTTCAGGCTTCTCGTACTGGAGGGGTTGTGACTCCTTCCAGGCCAGCACATCAGTTCCAACAGTGAGGTGGTCATCATCAGGGTCCGACTACTCATGACAGGGCTTATGCCATTCTAGCAGCTTTTATTCCTTCTACCTCTCAGCAGCTGCCAAAGACTTCTGTTATTCGGGTATGTTCTTTATCTACAATTCATAGGCTAGTGTACTATTCGATTCCGGTGCATCACATTCTTTTATTGCTGCATCTTTTGTTCATGCTTTGGAGTTAGACGTGGACGTCTTAGATCTACCGTTGTTTGTGGATACACCCGTTGGAGGCCGTGTCCGATTGAGCCAAATTTGCAGAAATTGTGATTTGATGGTAGAGGACCACCATTTTACTTTCGACTTCATCGTTCTGAACATGTCCGGATTTGACTTTATCTTGGGGATGGATTGGTTGTCTACCTTCCATGCCAATATCGATTGTCACTGATGCTGAGTGCGGGTTTTCTCTCCTGAGGGAGTTTATTTCTATGTTTATGGCAATAGAAAATAGTCAGTCGATTCTTATTTCTACGATCCCAAAGAGCGCGATTCTATCAGTTGCATGCTTGCCAGTCTCAGTTTTGATGATGATCTTTCACGTCGTGGTGAGTTGCCACTTGTTGTTTGCGAGTTCCCAGATATCTTTCCGGGGGAGTTGCCAGGTTTGCCGCCTAAGCGGGAGGTGGAGTTTTCTATCGATCTATTGCCCGGTACGTCACCTATTTCAGTGCCACCTTATAGGTTTACGCCAGCAGAGTTGCAGGAATTGAAGTCCCAGTTGCAGGAGCTCAATGAGTTGGGTTTTATTCACCCCAGTTTTTCACCGTGGGGTGCTCTAGCATTATTTGCTAAGAAGAAAGATGGATCTTTGCGCTTGCGGATTGACTACCGGAAGCTGAACCGTATTACGGTGAATAATAAATATCTGATGCCGAGGATCGATGATCTATTTGACCAACTTCGTGGTTCTACATGCTTCTCGAAGATCGATTTGCGGTCGGGCTACCACCAACTACTTGTTCGGCCGGAAGATATTCCAAAGACAGCATTCCGTACTCGTTATGGCCACTACGAGTTTGTTGTCATGCCATTTGGATTGATTAATGCCCCAGCAACATTCATGGATCTCATGAACCATAGTTTCCGTATTCATCTCGACCATTTTGTGGTGGTGTTTGTTGATGATCTTCTCATTTATTCTGCATCAGAGGAGGAGCACCATGTCCATCTTTGAGTTGTGTTGGGGTTGCTGCGAGAGCATCATTTGTATGCCAAACTCAGTAAATGTGAGTTTTGGCTTCTGTAGGTGAAGTTCCTTGGTCATGTTGTTTCGCAGGGAGGTGTATCCGTTGATCCCAGCAAGATTGATGCTATTTCTTTGTGGCCGCATCCACAGAGTGTTTTCGATATTCGTAGCTTTCTTGGACTTGCAGGCTATTACAGACGTTTCGTTTTGGACTTTTCGCGGTTGACCGCACCTATGACTCACTTGACCTGGAAGGGTGTTCCGTTTGCTTTGGATGATTCGTGTGAGATGGCTTTTGAGGAGCTGAAGAGGCGATTGACTTCGGCACCAATTCTTATTGTACCTGAGAGGGGAGTTGGCTACTCCGTATATTGCGATGCTTCTCACGATGGTTTAGGATGCGTCTTGATGCAAGAGGGGAAAGTTGTTGCTTATAGTTCGAGGCAACTGAAGACTCATGAGAGAAACTATCTGACACATGATCTAGAGCTTGCGGCTATCGTATTTGCATTGAAGATGTGGAGGAACTACTTATATGGCGAAAAATTTGAAGTGTTCTCGGATTACAAAAGCTTAAAGTATCTATTCACGCAGAAGGAGTTAAACTTGCGACAGAGACGATGGATGGAATACTTGAAGGATTACAACTTCGAGCTACATTATCATCCGGGCAAGGCAAATGTCATTGCCGATGCGTTGAGCCGGAAATCATCTCATCTTGCTAGTCTAGCCATGCTTGATTGGAGGTTCATGGAGGACTTGGGTCCGTTCGTGTTGCATGGTGAGGAAATTGGAGAGCAAGCTACCTAGTGCAACTTATCTATTCATTCTGAGCTTTCGTGTTGGGTTATTGAGGCACAGTCAGACGATTCAGAGGCTTCATAGTTTGAGGCAAAGTTTCTTAGTAGAGATGCGTGCCAGGGATGGATGATTCATGCCGATACTAGTTTGCATTTTTGTGGCCGGTTGTTTGTTCCCTCGTCTTGCCGTGGAGCTATTCTATATGAGTTTCATCACTCGCGGTTAGCCGTTCATCCGGGAGGCACAAAGATGTACTACGATCTCAGATGTCAATTTTTGTGGCCGGGAATGAAGAGGGATGTAGTCGTGTTCGTCTCCAAATGCCTTACTTGCGAGAAAGTGAAGGCCGATCATCAGTGCCTAGCCAGTTTGCTTCAGCCATTGCCTATTGTCGAGTGTAAATGGGAACACGTGACTATGGATTTTGCTTCGGGGTTTCCCAGATCGCCTGGTAGACAGGATGCTATTTGGATTATCGTCAATCGTCTGACGAAGACCGTGTATTTTCTACTGATTTGGGTTGCTCAGTCTGTCAATTCTTTGAGCCAGATGTACATCCGTGAGATCATTCGACTTCACGGAGTTCCACCTTCTATCATATCCGACAGGGATCCTCGATTTACTTCACGCTTTTGGCATAGCTTGCAGGCTTCTCTTGGTTCGAAGCTTATATTCAGTACCGCTTTCCATCCTCAGACCGACGGCCAGTCAGAACGCACGATTCAAATTTTGGAGGATATGTTGTGGGCTTGCGTGTTAGATTTCCGTGGAAGTTGGGTAGACCACTTGCCATTGATCGAGTTTGCCTACAACAACAGCTTTCATTCGAGTATTAGTATGGCTCCTTTCAAGTCCTTGTATGGTAGGCCGTGTCGTTCTCCTATATGTTAGTTAGATGTTGGTGAGTCCGCTATTGTTGGGCCGGAAATGATGCAATAGATTACCGAGCAAATCAAGATGATACGCCAGAGATTACTTATAGTACAGAGTTGCTACAAGAGTTATGCCTATAGGCGTCATGTTCCTTTATCCTTCGAGGTTGGTGATCATGTTTTCCTCTAAGTTTCTCCTCGGCGTGGTGTATCTCGTTTAGGGAAGAAAGGGAAGTTGACTCCTCGTTTCATTGGGCCGTTTGATATCATTGAAAATATTGGGGAGGTTGCATATCGACTTGCTTTGCCGTCCAACATTTCCAACATTCATGACGTTTTTCACATTTCTATGTTGTGCAAATACGATTCGAATCCGTCGCACGTCATCGATTGGTCGAATGTAGAGTTGGAGGCCGATGTGTGTTATGAAGAGAAGCCGATATGCATTCTTGATATACGGGAACAAGTACTACGTGGAAAGACGATATCTTTGTTGAAGATTTGTGGAGAAACCATGGGACGAAAGAGGCAACATGAGAGCGAGAAGACGAGATTCGTAGCAAGTATCCAGAATTGTTTTAATTTAGGGTTGTGTCGATTTGAACTTGTAGTTGTATTTTGTACTTCTATCCTTAGTAAATTTTGAGGACGAAATTCTTTTAAGGTGGTTGAGATGTAACAACTCGAAATTTTATATGTATATTTATATTTTCGACGCCTTAATTCATTTATAAATTATGAACTAACGCTTGTGATTCCTTGGAAGGCCGTGTGTTGTTCCTAGATTTTGATGATGTATTTAATATGAATTTATAATCAATTAAATATCACAAATTAAGGTTTTGGTTATTAAATGCTTAAATGATTTAATTGTCAATTATTCTATATGAATAATTCATTTCATTAATTAAGTTAATGATTAATCTAATTGATTAATTCACTTCATGATATTCATGCTTAAATGTTAAAATTAATCTTGTGATTAATTTTTGATATCTTGAATTAATCAAATAATGCTCTTAGTAATTTAAATTTGCTCAAAATTAAGTTAATTGTAATTTATCCAATTGTTGTCAAATGATTATATATTTGTGATAAAA
>NMUG010007340.1:0-12122 GCA_002855965.1 Monotropa hypopitys
CCGGAATCGACTCCTTGGGAGGATTAGGAGAAGAAGCATCTTTGAAAGGATTGGACCTCTGTCTATCATGGAACCAACATTGCACCTACAACAAATTGCAACAGTAAGTTTGTGAACAGTTGAAGTACAAAGGAAATGAAGACTTGGTTGGGTTTGTGAAGCCTGATTAGTATTGGACTCAAGGCCCACACGTCCTTTGAGAATTAAGGTACACTAATTTTTGTTGATTTAAACCCTAGGTCCTAACATTACATATGTTGGTTGTCCCAACAGCCCTCATAGTAACTCTTCATTTAAAATATAGTGTGATTTGGTGGGAGTCATTGATGTAGGCACTCTGTCTGAGCTGCATACATCTTTTGTGTTCTGGTTTTCTTTTTGTGATTGATGTGTATACTTCGTGCTACTGGGCTTCTTTCGTTTCCCAACAGTCTTGTATACCAGGAACCAGGGGAAGAAGATTAGAATTAGAACCTCCGTCCACTTTACAGCAGGTTTGCCAGCTCGACCACTGGAGCAGCTGGAAGACAACAAACCATACAAAAGACTCAACCACTCAAACTATCATTTTTCAGAAGAACATCTCATAGATTACAAGAAGTCAAAAATGTTGAAGGATTTACACGTAATTATATACTTAGATCTGAGAAAAGTAACTCACCTGAAACTTTTTGCAAGTTTTTTACAGAATTCCTTATCTAGAAGAGAATGTTCGCTTGAAACTAGAAGTAATTTCTCCATTCGCTCAATCTGTTTGCATTAGGGAGAGAGAATATCCTTAGCATCATGCCTCACAACAACTTGTGAGGGGAAGAAAACCCAGGAAATCAACAACAGAAAAGCAAGTTCAAGCTGTCCCAACAATTAAAACAAAAGTACATCTACTTTTGTCAATGGCTGAAAGAAAAGACACTAAACAACCAACCAAAAGTAACTTCACAGAAAATAGAAGGAAAAATATGCAGAACAAGCCTTGAAGTCATGAGAAAAATAATAAAAGGTACATTTCTAAGATTCAAGGAGAAACGACCATTTTCGGGGCCCTAATCCAAGCTGAAGAAGACCACCAAGTTCAGAACAAACTCTGTAACTCCAATGAAAATAGTTAGGCAGTGTAAAAAAATCGTTAAAATCAGAAGCCATGATTAAGAATATTGTCATTAAAATCGAAGAGGCTAATTGGAAAACGTTCGAAGAGGCTAATGGTCCGCAACTTTCACTTTGATCTTAGACCAGAATATTTGGCACAACACTTCAAACATACACTTGGGAAACCATAGAAATCCACTGAACTTTTTCACCATTAATCAAACATCTTATTGGTATGGAAGATCTTGTCAATCCAATTAGTTTGCAAAATTCACTAGAACACCTTATAGTAATTCTCCTCATCACAAAAAGATCTACAACATATATATATATATATAGAGAGAGAGAGAGAGAGCTTTATGTGTGGATACAAAAAATGGATAAAATATAGATGTCACTTTCCCGGTCAAATTTTCATAATCCGAACTGTCCAATGTCTTTAAAAGATGTTGATAAGGGTCTATGCGAGAAACAGTCAACAAAAATGACCGGAAAGGGCTTAACTTGGGCAGTTTTTCATAAATTTTTATCTGACCAAGTCCTTCACGGTCATTTTTTTACTGTTTCTCGCGTACACCCTTAAAACACGTTTTAAAGACATTGGATGGTTCAGATCATGAAGATTTGATTGGAAAAATGGTTGTCCATATTTTGTTTATATATATAGTCCGGTTCCCATCAAGACGTTTGTATTTTAATAAAATAAGGAGGTTTTCTTCCGGAGCAAATTTTTATGATCCGAACCGTCTAATATTTTTAAAATGTGTGTTTTAAGGGTCCCGGCAACGAATCGCCAAAAAACTATTAGGGAATGGTTTGATCCGAGCAGTTTTTTCCATAATTTTTTTATCTACGTTGTGTATAAA
Organism: Monotropa hypopitys; assembly: GCA_002855965.1. Taxonomy (NCBI): domain Eukaryota; kingdom Viridiplantae; phylum Streptophyta; class Magnoliopsida; order Ericales; family Ericaceae; genus Monotropa; species Monotropa hypopitys. Next base: position 1,956 of record NMUG010007340.1, read on the forward strand.
AATTGCTCGGATCAAACCCTTCCCGAACAATTTTTTGACGATATCTCGCGAAAACTCTTAAAAACACATTTTAAAGACATTGGGCGATTCGGATTATGAAAATTTACTAGTAAAAGTGGCTCCATATTTTATTAAAATACAAACCTCTTATATATTAATAAAAAAACACGCACCATTTTTTAATACACACATAATCGTACATGTTTATGGTTAGATACCGTCCGTACATGTTCAATTCAAATCGTTCCCGTTTCTTGCAACATTCGAAAAACTTAATATTCCTTTTTTTCCAACGTTTAACTCAAAAACTTAACCCCCAAAAACACGTATAACTCAAAATGGGGAATGCGCCAAACTTCACATAACTCGACAAAATTTCGGAACAAGCTTAAAAAAGGTTAATCCTTCGAGTATCAATAAACGAAGTGGATAATTTTAAATGTTAGAGAAAGAAGAGAGCTCTGAATATGTATACAAATATATAAAAAGAAATTTTACTTACCTCTGCTGTTGTAAAGCCAGAGAAAACCTCTCTCTCTCTCGGCCGAAGACGATACATGAATGAAGACCCAAATCTCAGTTCACAAAGCCGGCCTATTTCTACTGAAATGTCGTGCCCTTAAAATGGGTTATGTTTGTTTTAGTTATTAAATACTAAGGAATGAGATCATTCGTTATAGAGATTTTAAATAATATTTTATTCGGATGAGGAATTAAGGCTCTTTTTACCTAAATTATTTGTCTTAAACATATTCGGTATTTTTTTAGTATTCATTATTTTTAGTATTATTTTTTGTCAAAGTTGTTTCCTTCTTATTTGTCTCGAATATTTGAAAAAAAAATAATAAATAGTACAAAAATTTGAAAAAATCATATAATACGATATTATAGATAAAAAACTAAATCTTTTTTAATCTTTTTTATCTATAGCGTCATACTATATGAACTTTTTTCAACTTTGGGTATCGTTGTGTGGTTTTTTCTAATTCCTCGTTGAGATAAATAGGAAGATACAAAAATTGACGAAAAATAATACTAAAAGTAATAAATACCAAAAAAATAATGAGTGTATTTTAAGTCAAATAATTTAGATCGAATGGGGCTTAAATAGAGGATTAAATAGTACTTGATTTGGATGGATATTATTTTGGGATAAGATTATAGATAATGTAAAATAGAGGGAGTCGGACTGACTAAATAGTCGTACCCTCGGTCCTAAAACTAATTAATACGTTCTGGACATATTAAATAGGTCATGGGATAAATAATATGTCTTGTATTTTTGTTGTCAAAACTCTTATTATTGTTTTTATGAAAAAATTATTGGCTCAACTACAAAACAACACGTGGTCAATGGAAGGATATTAAGTGCTAGAATATTCCTTACAAAGATTTTAATCTACACAACGTAGTTTGGATTAAACTAAGTAAAGTAAACGGTTATTGTTACGTGTCAGAAAAATAAGGAACAATTATACTCCTTTTGAAGCCAATGTATAAGATGATGTTTTATGCTCCAACATTTTCCTAATAACTTAGCTCGTATTTGGCGTTAACTTCGTAACATTGTCTATTTTGGCATTGAACCTTTGGTTATCAATTAATTTGACTATAAAAGAGTTTATTGTATTTTCGATGATTGAAGGGTTTGGTGTGAATGCATGTTCGCAAATAGATTGGGTGTGAGTGTGGTGCCTCGCTCGCATTCCTTTGAGCTTGGCCTTATATGCATTTTGGTGCATGACTGTGTGTGTATTCTTTGACAATTGTGGTATAAGAATGACATGGACAAGTTGATTTTGAGAAGAGCGATCGGCCGACGCAACTTAAAACAAACTTCCAATGTCACTCGGTTACCACGTTAGTGTGTTGTGGTGTGTGTAGGTGGTGTTGCATGTGTGTGTGCATTGAGAATTGATAATGGAAAGATGTGTTGGGCATTGGCGCGTCGGCTTGTCCCTTAATATATTAGTGTATTCACATCGTATCGGGGCGTATCCCCTTAAATTCTTGGATACATTCTTAGATTGTCCGTGTTTAGACCGTTGAGTGGAGAGGTGTCTCTATCATGGAGTTGTGCAACCATCTAGTGTCGTTTGTTTGACGTTTATCAGAAATTGTATTCGATTAGATAGCTTATGGAGTCGCAGTGGAAGCATAATCAGTTTTGAAAGTTTGTAGACCATTTGGTCCTTGTCGCGGCAACCTTCGTGTTCTATCCTCTTGTTGTGGAAAATTTCGAGGACGAAATTCCTTTAAGGATGGTAGATTGTAACACCTCATGTTTTAATATAACTATATTTCTTTATATTCTGTATAATTTAGTTAATCCCTTGGTTAATTATTGGTGAGATCGGGATTTTATTGGTGTTTGGGTCATCCTGGGGTCATAAGTATTGATGTTCCAAGGTTCATGAGTGTTTTGGATTGAGTTCGGTTCTGTCCTTCAGCCGCAGCGATCTGCTAGAGGTCCGTGAGGCCGACGGTCCTGGATTGCTCCATGGGATGTGGATCGGGTCCGGACTGGGCCGATTGATCCGGCTGAAAGGGTCTGGTCCGTAGTGGTGAGGTCCGGCTACCACAATAGCCCCTCAACTCTCTTCAACTTGTTGAGGAGGATTGAATGGTTTTCGTCGGACGCTGCTTGATCCGTGGAGGAATATGAGACGGCTGTTGTCGGAGGCTTTGGATTGGTGTGTTTGCTAGCACGCGCGTTGTCCAGCGCGTTGCAGGCTGTTATGATTACCTTTGTAGCCGTCGCTTCTGCAATGTCCACGTGTCATCTCATGATTTGTTAAGGATGTCGGTGCGTGCGGACGGGACAGGTGATGGACATCGTTTTGAAGCTTGTGCTTTCCACTGATTGGTCGAACCAACCGTTACCTCGCAGATCGTGCGATGCAATTGTCTTCTTGTCTCCCTCAATCTTTTATAAATATGAGGAATGGGAGATGAGGATCCCATCTGCGAACTTTGCTCTCCGACTACTTAAGCTTCTGACTCCCGACCTTCAGATTTCTTCAAGTTTTCAGCTCTTCTCCTTCTTTCCAATTTCCAGGTATTTTCCGAACCCCATAGGTTTGCATTTTTTCCTTTGTTAGAGTGGTCTCCTGCCCGATCGGTGGGAGATTCGCTGGTCCGTCTGCCTGCCTGCCGGACTGTCATCCCTCTCGCCGACTGGGTTATGAGCCCCATTGGCGGAGGGTAACTTCCATTTTAATTGTCTGGCAGGACGTAAGCAGAAGATGTCGGACTCCGACGACACACGATCAGTTTCTGATATAGAGATGGGTTCTGACGAGGAGGGCAGCTCCGGCCATCAATCCGGTGATGAGTCGACAACTCCGTCTGGGACTACTTCTGACCGCCAATCTGGCGATGGGTCGCCAACTCCTTCTGCAATTGTTGCCGAGGTGGTCGGCAATGCGGTTGTGCCGGTGAGCCCCTTGAATGTTTGCCTCCCCCTGCCCCTGTGGAAATCCTTCCTTGGCCGGAGGCCGGTGCAGACGCCTACTGAAGGCTTGACCAAGGAAGGGTTCTTGACCAACAGAAGCCTGGAAGAGGACTGCCGGAGGCTTGGCCAAGAGGTGGGAACTAACTAGGGAAATGGAACTGTCGACTGATGGAATGCACCGTGCCAGATTGGGAAAACCGAATTTTATTACTAAAACTTTGATGTTTGAAATACAGGTTAGTGATAATATTTTCGAAGGTTCAAGGCGTTCCATGGTTTGCCGACAAGCGTGCCGTCCATTTCTTCCAGTTTGTAGGCTCCTTTGCCGACGACTTTGGAAACTCTGAACGGACCTTCCCAGTTTGGCATGAGCTTCTGCTTCTTGCTTTTTAGGACCACCTTCTGGAGGACTAGTTTGTCCGGCTTGAATATCTGGATACGGACGCTTTTGTTGAAGCCCCTGGCCACCTCTTGCTGATAGGAGGCCAGTTTGATCCTGGCGGACTCCCTTTTTTCCTCTGCGAGATCCAAATCGGCAGCCAGGGTTGAATCGTTTGTCGGTTGATCAAAGTGTTGCGTCTGGATGGTTGGGCACCCAGCCTGAATTGGGATGACTGCCTCCACACCGAAGGCCATAGAGTACGGTGTTTGGCCGGTTGACCGACATGGAGTGGTCCGGTAGGCGCAGAGTACATGTGAGAGCTCCTCTTCCCATTTTCCCCTCTTTGACTCTAGCCTCCTCTTGAGACCAACTGAGATGGTCTTGTATGATGCTTCAGTCTGGCCGTTGCATTAGGAATTGTAGAGGGTGGAGTTGAAGAATTTGATGTCGAGCTCGTCGCATGTGTTGGAAACAAGCCCGCCGACGAACTGGGTGCCGTTGTCCGACACTATGGCATAAGGTACGCCGAATCTAAAGATGACGTTCTTCCATATGAAGCGTTTGACGTCGGCAGCTGTGATAGTGACGAGGGGTTCGGCCTCAACCCATTTGGTGAAGTAATTCGTTGTCGTGATGAGAAATTTGAACCCGCCAGGAGCTGTTGGAAGTTTGCCGACGATGTCAATGCCCCACTGGGCGAACGGCCATGGACTGGTCACCGGTTGCAAGTCTTCGGTCGGACAGTGGATTTCCGGAGCAAATAACTGGCACTTGTGGCATGTCTTGACGTAGTCTTCAGCATCCTTCCGTGTCACGACCCATTCCAGAATATAGTAATAATATTAAAACTGGCAACGGATACATGACCAAACAAAGCATCAACAACTAAAAACCCAAGTGATATACGTAACAATGATCTCATAAATCTGACTGCAGAATAAAAACACAGTGGAAGTACTGAAATATAAAACTCCAAACAAGTGGGATATCAAAACTCCACTAACAAAAACTCAACTCTCTCAAACTCAAACTGATATAAAAGAACCAGTCTACCTCAAACACAACTACTGAACAAGCTGAGAAAAAGTAATTGTCTCCAACACGGAGCAACCTCTACTAAACTGCTCTGAAAGGCAACTCGGCAATGGCTGACAATGTGAACCTGCTACTCTTCCTGACCTGGATATAGATTGCAAAACAAAACAGCAAACGATATCCAGGAGTGTCAATATATGCACTTTGATATATAAAGAGAAACTCACAGTGTACAAAAAGAGAAACTCACAGTGTACATGTAAAGTACAAGTAAAGAACAAGTATCTAAGGGGTTGTGCCTCTCCCCTTCTATCGCGTAAACAACAACTGAACAAGTATCTAGATCATGTGTAAGCAATCATAACTCACATACTTCTAATATAAGCCAAACACAAACCAAAGGACATATATGGAAAGGTAGTTACACACTCACCAATTAATGTAAGCTTGCCGAATGTGAATTTATTGAGCCGCCTTGGAAGATTCCGGACGATCTCCTGTTATACATTTAAGAGGATATATGAGCTTACTCTTAAATATATAATATATTAATATATTTTTTAATATTTATTACTGCCTTATTTACTCTCTTCACTTTCTGTAATTTTCTTAAAAATATTCTTAAGATCATTTAAAAATGATTTCTTCACAAAACACACTTTTCCTCAACTTTTGCCAAACCGGTAGCCAAACCGGTATACCACTGGTGTACCGCCCGGCATGCCAGCCGGCATGCCGGTTAATGTGATTTTTGATTTTTGTGACACGGCCAACCTACTGCCCATTTTACTCCAAAACCGGTATGATAACCGGTATGATAACCGGTGTACCGCCCGGCATGCCGGTTAGTACAATTTCTAATTCTTGAGTCAACCTACGTTTATTGGCAATTTTTGTTAAGGCCGGTATGGGAACCGGCATGCCGCTCGGTATACCGGTGCGCATACCGGTTGATGCAGAATACAACAGATCGAAAAATCTGCTAATCACACTTCGGTTTTCTTAATTAAAACTCATCAAAAATCGATTTTTCAAGCCTTAAATCCTCAACCCAAGTAATATAATATGAAGACAACTTCTCTCCTCAAATCATATCAAAAATTGGCTTCAAAGATCTACTTTAATTTACTCAAAACCATAATTTTTCCACATAGATCTAGAAAAACAGTCTCTAAACGTGATTAAGGAAAAACCCTTAATCTGGGACTAATTGTGTACGAAATTAAAATTGCACAAACATGAGATTTACCTCTAGGATGTTGTGAACAAGATTGAAGAAGAGAGTTTCTTCAAACAACTTCAATCTATACCTTGGAATCCTTAATCTTCCAAGCCTTTCTCCCAAATCCTCTCTAGCCTCCCACACAAGTACCTTAACCCTAATGGAGTATAACCTCCTTATATTCCACTAATGACAGATTTTAAATGCTAATGACCTCCTTACCCTCTCTTATAAAGTCTTATTACCCTTGTGTGCCATCTTTTAAGTTAATATATATATATATATGTTTGCATATTTTCTAAGTGTTTTGATTAAAAACCTTTCACTAATCCCTTAAATATTTTTAATCACACTATATATATTATTTTTCGATCTTCTTTTCTTAAAAAAATTTATAATGACCCAATTTAATTTATTTAAATTGGTTCGGGCGTGACAACTCTCCCCTCTTTAAGGAATTTTTGCCCTCGAAAATAAAAGACGTACCTGAATCGAATAAGTGTGGATACTTAGCCTTCATGGCATTCTCGCCCTCCCATGTGGCTTCTTCCAAGCCATGATGCCTCCATAAAACTTTCACTCATCTAACTATCTTGGAGCGCAAAACTTGCTCCTTTCGATCAATGATTCTCAAGGGCTCTTCCACATATGACAAGTCCTCCTGAATCTCAATCCCTTCATCTTGCAAAACATGTGTAGGATCACCAATGCATTTGCGAAGCGCAGATACATGAAAGACATCGTGCAAACGAGACAACTCTAACGGTAAAGATAACCGATAAGCAGTCAAACCAACCCTTTCAATGATCTCATAAGGCCCCACATACCCGGGTGCTAACGTTCCCTTGCCCCTGAAACGGATCACTCCCTTCCAAGGCGAAACTCGAAGGAAAACTCTGTCACCCACCTCAAACTCCAAATCTCTGCGACTGTTGTCAGCATAACTCTTCTGTCGACTCTGAGCTATCTTCAACCTATCTCGGATCAACTTTACCCCGTCTGCCGACTGCTGAATCAGCTCGGGTCCCAACAACTGGCGCTCTCCAACCTCACTCCAACAAATAGGCGTACGACAACGCCTCCCATACAGTGCCTCATAGGGTGTCATACCAATACTGGACTGGTAACTGTTATTATAAGCAAACTCCGCTAATGGAAGATAGTCATCCCAAACTCCTCGGAAATCAAGAACACACCCTCGCAATATGTCCTCTAAAATCTGAATAGTTCTTTCCGACTGTCCATCAGTTTGCGGATGGAAATCCGTACTGAACTTCAATGAGGCCCCCAAGGCCTGCTGCAAACTTTGCCAAAATCTCGAAGTGAACTTAGGATCCCTGTCGCTAACAATCGACACTGGAACTCCATACAATCTGACGATCTCATCGATATATACCCTGGCATACCTCTCGGTGGTATAGGTGACACGCACCGGCAAAAAGTGAGCCGATTTGGTCAACCTATCAACAATCACCCAAATTGAATCAAAGCCACGGCTACAACGCGGCAATCCCACCACGAAATCCATAGTCACGTGCTCCCACTTCCATACGGGTATCGGTAGGTTTTGAAGCAAACTTGCAGGTCTCTGATGTTCCACCTTTACCCTCTGGAAAGTCAAGCACTTGGACACAAATTCTGCAATGTCCCGCTTCATGCCCTTCCACCAAAAATTCTCCCGCAAATTTCTCTACAGCTTATTGCCACCCGGATGCATGGCATATGCAGAACAATGAGCTTCTTCCAGGATGCACTTCTTCAACTCAGGGCTATCTGGAACACACATCCTCTTTCCAAACATAAACATACCATCACTGCCAATTCGGAACTCACTCTCAACACCCTCCGCTATCTGATGCTTCTTCTTTCTCAACATCTCATCTGAATCCTGCTCTGCTAGAATACGGTCAAAAAACGTCGGTCGTACAGAAAACCGAGCTAATAGTACATCTCCACTGCCCAATTCCAACTCCGCATTCAGCTTCTTCACATCACAAAAATTTTCAACTCTGGCACATCTCATACAAGACAAACTCCCAGCTGATTTTCTACTCAAAGCATTGGCCACAACATTGGCCTTACCTGGATGATAATGAATCGAGCAGGCATATTCTTTTATCAACTCCAGTCATCTCCTTTGTCTCAAATTTAGTTCTTTCTAGTTGAACAAATATTTGAGACTCTGGTGATCTGTGTAAATCTCACACGTCACACCATAAAGATAATGTAGTCATTGCTTTAAAGCAAAAACTACTGCTGCCAACTCTAGATCATGAGTAGGGTAATTCAGCTCATTAGGCTTGAGCTCACGAGAAGCATAAGCAATAACCTTCCCTCTCTGCATCAGTACACATCCCAAACCACGCAACGATGCATCACTATAAATTACCAAATCATTGGTACCTTCATGAACTGTCAAAACAGGAGCGGTCACCAACTTTTCTTTCAACAGCTAAAAACTCCTCTCGCATTCGTCAGACCATACAAATCTGACATTCTTCCGAATCAGCTTGTCATAGGCAAAGAAATCTCTGAAAAACCACAAATAAAGCGACGATAATATCCAGCCAAACCCAAAAAACTCCGGATCTCAATCACACTAGACGGTGCTGGCCAACTCACCACTGCCTCTATCTTTTTCGGATCCACACGGATGCCATCACTAGATATCACATGCCCCAAGAAAACCACGCTCTTCAGCCAGAACTCGCATTTGCTGAACTTCCCAAATAACTGCTTCTTCTCAAGGTCTACAACATAGTCCTCAGATGATGTTCATGTTCCTCCATGGTACAAGAGTAAACAAGAATATCATCAATAAAGACCACCATAAAAGAGTCCAAATAGGGTTGGAAAACTCGATTCATCAAATCCATGAAAACTGCCGGAGCATTTGTCAGCCCAAAAGGCATGACCAAAAACTCAAACTGTCCGTACCTAGTATGAAAAGATGTCTTCGGTACATCACTATTCCTGATCTTTAACTGATGGTATCCAGATCTCAAATCAATCTTCGAGAATATAGTTGCTCCTTGCAACTGATCAAATAAATCATCAATTCTAGGCCAAGGGTATTTGTTTTTAACAGTCACCCTATTCAGCTGCCGATAGTCAATGCACATCCTCATAGAGCCATCTTTCTTCTTCACAAAGAGCACAGGCGCGCCCCACGGTGAAGAACTGGACTGAATAAATCCCTTCTCCAAATACTCCCTCAACTGCGCTTTCAGCTCATACAGCTCTGCCGGTGCCATTCTGTAAGGCGCAATAGATATGGGGCTCACCCCAGGCAACAGCTCAATGGTGAACTCGATTTCCCTATCGGGAACAACTCCTGGCAAATCATCTGGAAACACATCTTCGAATTCTTGCACCACTGGAATATCTGAAATCTTTGTTTCTACTTTCCGATCATCAACAATATAGGCTAGATAGCTGAAGTGGTGGGTTTGTCTTTCCTGCCCCGCGAGTATGACCGTCGGTCCAAACAGATGAACTCCCAACCTAGCTGCACAAGGAACAAACGTTAGGCTACCGGTCGGAGTCGCCGGTGAATCCTCCGATGATAAAGTCAGGCGAGGATTCTAGAGAGAGAAAATCAAATGGACAGAGTTTCGGGTAGCAAGAGTTGTCTACCTTTCTCCAGCTCCAAATCCCATATTTATAGGGCCACGGCGTGTCGCCACTACGCGCTTCGGAGAAGTTGCCTTGGGCAGAGAGTCTGACCGAACATGTAGGCGCGTGGCAGACAACCACGCCGCCCAAGTACATCGGGACACGATAAAGCTGATATGTCGCCCCCCGTGCGTTGGTATAGTACGCGGAGATCACGGGACACTGTCCTCAAGGAGGATTCGGCTGCGAACGGGTACCATGCGTGTCAGACCAAAAAGGTTGATGTCCCCGAGGTAATGCCGAAGCCCCAGGGTCCTGGGCCGACGGGAGCATCGTGGAACTCTACCGCCGGCCTGACCCCTGAACGTTCACTGAAGCTTTCCTTCCCGTGTAAGCTGGACCGACGTTAAGCTCATGCGGTCCGTCGGTCAGTTGATATTTTCTCAGGTTCCTACAATA